>PVIY010052848.1:0-15006 GCA_004026745.1 Myrmecophaga tridactyla
AACAAAAGAGTAGAACGTATGGAATAAAAATAAATAATAGGGGGAACAAATGTTAAAATAAATTCAGTTTGAAATGCTAGTGGTAAATGAAAGTGAGGGGTAAGGGGTATGGTATGTATAATCTTTTTTTTCTCTATTATCGCTTTATTTCTTTTTCTGTTGTCTTTTTATTTCTTTTTCTAAATTTATGCAAATGTTCTAAGAAATGATGAATATGCAACTATGTGATAATATTAAGAATTACTGATTGTATATGTAGAATGGAATGATAATTTTTTTGTTAATTTTTTTAATTAATAAAAAAAGTTTAAATATATATATATATATATATATATATATATATATTTTTTTTCTATCCCAGACTTAGCAGGGTTTGGGTTGTTCACTGATTTTTTTTCTAATTGGTCTTCTGCCAAAAGGAATTTGTATAATAACTAGAAGACCCATCTGGACCTGCAGAAAACTTGAACATCGTTTATGTAAGGGTGAGAACTGGATCTCACAAAAGCCAGAATTGTGCTTCTGAGCTGCACACAGTTTGGAAAGATCACTGAGACTCTGAGAAAGGAGGTAGATGAAGACTTCTCTCTTTATCTTGATTGACAGGGAGCGTCTTATTTGCCTACAGGCTTCCAGAGGGATTAGGAAGGGGCTCACATTTTTTTGTTGTATGTGCCAGTTACTCTTCTAGATTCTAGATGTACATTATATTATTTGATTCTCACAATAATCCTATGTGGTTGGTACTGTTATTCTTTAAATAACACAGCAAGAAGATATAAGCTCCTAATGACTTAAAAGAGTTCAATTTTCTGCTTGGGTGGCAGAGCCAGGATTTAAACCATGGGTGTTAGACCTCAAGAACGATGCTATTCCCAACTCAGTAAGTGGAAATCATTACCCTTGCCCCTATGTGGGACATGACATCCAGGGGTGAAAGTCTCCCTGGCAGCATGGGAGATGACTCCCAAGAATGAATCCGGCCCTGGCATCATGGGCTCAACAATTCCATCCTGACCAAAAGGGAAAATGAAGTGTATCTAATAAAGTGTCAGTGGCTGAGAGAGTTCAAATAGAGTCGAGAGGCTACTCTGGAGGTTGCTCTTACACAAGCTTCAGGTAGACCTTGCTACCTATCATAACCTGCCAAACCACACCAGGACCATTCCAGTCAATCCTAAAGAACACCTAGGGAAATATAAGATTCCACAAGGGTTCCATGCACTAGAGTCACTTTCCAGAAACCTACAACCTCCAGATGGGTCCCTGGACCAGATAAGTCCTGAAACCTAGAGGGCCCCAGTCTCTCCAGAACATCAGATAGTTCCATCTTTCTACCCCATATTAGTGACAGACCCTTCCAACATGAAAATGTTAGGATGGCCATAGTCCAAACACCCCTAAAGAGAAGGATAGAAGATCAAAGGTGATGGTGGAGTTGTACAGAGAAGAGAGGATTTAACAAATGAATATGATCGCTGAACCATTTAATTGATATCTCTTTTAGTCTCCAGTATCTTAGAACAGCTAGAAGCAAACACCTAAAGTTGTGGAATTGTAACCCACCTCAAACTCTGAAACATGTTCTACAACTAATTGTGGTGCTGTGCTTTGAAATTTATTGCTCTTTTGTATATATGTTATTTTTCACCAAAAAGAAAGAAAAAAAAAGTCAATTGTGGTGATAAAAAATATTTAAGCCTTTTAGCTTCCTATATCCTGGAGCAACTAGAAGGAAAAATATGAGAGGATTGTATGGTAGCCCATGACAAATTCTGGGATCTGTCCTGTAACTTCTTGTTGAAGAGTGCTTTGAAAACTATTGCTTTTTTATTTCTTTGCTTTTTATGTATGTTATACTATACCATAAAAAAGTTTAAAAAAAAAGATGCTATTTTCCCTATAATGTTCTTTAACTTTTGTCTGTGGAACTTTGGTTCATTCTGAGAACCCAGTTAAAGCATTAGCCTCTTTTCCCAGAAAAGCACATACACAAACACACATGTACATATATGTACACAAATGTTCACACATATTTTGTATACAATTCTCAGGGTGTTCACTGGACCCAGGAAGCTTACATTCAGGTTCACAGTCTTTTGCACAATTTTATGTTAATTGAAGGCAACATGTAATAGTGGGTAACAGGGCCCTCTATGAACAGATGCCCCATGGAAAACCCTTGGGTGATACCTTGGACAAATTATTTAACCTTCCTGTGCCTCATTTTCTTCATTTGTGAAGTAGGGGTAGTAGTGGAACTGACTTCTTGAGAGTTGTAGAGATTATTGAAAAAGTTGTTGCATAGAAATTTTTAGAATTATAAGTGTTTAATAAATTCCTTCTCTTACCAGTGATGTTTGACTTGAGAGCTCTGGACTTGGACAATATTATTTCAAAGATAAACTTTGTAAGGTGGTATAGCAGGGAAAGTCCAAAGCACTAACTATTACAATACTTGGAGAAGAAAAATCTATGTTTTGGAAAATGCACTTGCCATCCTTATAGATATTGAATCTAATAACGGGGCCAGCAGAGACTGAGGAATGAATGCATTTTTATCTATCTGAAGTATTTCTATGACACTTTTCTCTAGAGAACTGGGATGCTGAGAGAGGGAGAGATTAGGAAAAATATCAGAAACTCGTGACTTATGATTTCGGGGTAGAAAACATTTCCAAACACCCAGCAATTAATGATGAAAGAACATTACTGTCAAGCTCCTCTGGGATGGAACAGGAAGGCTTCAGAAAGCACTTGATGTGTTTCCTTTATGAGAAAAAAGGTAGAAGGGAAAACCTGATGACACTTTGATCAGCTGGGAAAAAAGTAGTTTAGCAGTCATCATACTGTGTAAACACATCTAACCTCTTCAGTATGAGCACATTACTAGGTGTCCATCATGCTAGTAAATTTAAATAAGAGTAACCATGGTGATAAAAGGAGAAATGTGGAAGTATGAGGATGGCTGGATATTACCAATGTCCTATATTTAAACAGTTTACTTAAAACATCCACCGGTGAATTCAACATGTAAAAAAAAAAAGTTCTGAGCCTTCTTGGACACATTGCTTGATTACCCCAACCAAGGAGTTATTGGAATAGAAATTTTTCCTAATGAATTACCTTAAATTCTCATATTTCCTTTTTTTCTTCCTTCCTGTATTTTTTCCTCTGCCCCTTCTTTAATTTCTTCATTCATTCAAGTAAACGCAGAAAAGATTTGCCTTTTGGCAACGTTCAGTGTTGGGTCAGGGGTAGGTAAGGGGGTAGGGTGAAATGGAGAGGGGCTGTTCATCTCGCATCCCCTCTTAAGGAAGCAGCCTAACGCCTGCTAGAGTCATAGGAAATTCAGTTTTGAAGAGCTGATTCATAATGATAGTGGCATGCTATACCACCTTACAAAGTTTATCTTTGAAATAATATTGCCCAAATAAAGAATATCCTGAGAATGGCTGAAAGCCATATACACTTATTCACTCAGATTGAGTATTTACTATGTGCCCCAGGGGATGAATTGCTAGAAGCTGGCAATATATAAAGATGATAATGCATCCTTCCTGCCCTCAAGAAGTTCTTAGTTTGGTTGCACAATGAGAAAAGTATAGCAGGAACATGAACCTAGAATTACTGAGGATAAATTCAGGGTTTTTTACAACTGAAAGAATTTCAATGAAGATTCCCTTTAGATACGTTTTGGGGAAATAGCCAGAGCACTCTCTCAGAGATGGCAGTGGAACTATTTCAACATCAGGTTATCACGACCATTTGGAGTGACTCTTCCTTATCAGAATATACGATGACATGTTTGGTAAGTAAAAGGTCTCGTATAGCCTATATCCAGTTAGTGCTACACAAAGACACCTAAAAACAAATAATCCAGCACTGAAAAATAATTAAAAGCAATTGTAACATTTATTGTAGTGTCTCTCAGAAACAGTAATGGCAGCAGAAGGGGTAGTTGCATTCATGGCAACCAGTAAAGCTTCTTAAAATTTCCCTTTCCCCACATCACTTTCAACTTCTCTTGCATTCCTCACAGTTGAGCCTCAAATCTCTTCTCTTTCCCCCAAGAATTGACCTAGCAATCAATTTATCTCCTTCCTTAGAAAAGGTGGGAAAGAAGACGGTGAATGCTTATCATTTAACATCATTCCTTTTATCCACTTCACACTTGGATTCTTGAAAATGGACTTAATGTTGCATGCAGTATCTGCAGAAATGTGCTAAAAGGCCCAATCTACTTTTTTGCTCAATAAAAATTTGCTATTCTGAGTCGCCAAAAAGGTAGCCATTAAGCTTTTATGTAACAATAGATTCACTGGGGTTTACTAACTTCTTTAGTAGCAGCTGAAATTTCCACAGTTAATTTCAAGGAGTTTGTGGATCTGACAGTATGCTTCTCTAGTTTGGGGAGGGCAAAGGGTATTGAAAAAAGACTTCACTCATTTCTCCACCTCTCAAAGACCCTGAAGCAACAGGTTGAGTGTATACTGAAGGGTGGATGCGAAGGTGAGAGCTTGACATTAAAGCTTTAGAATGGGCTGGACTGAAAATAGGTGGTTTTAATAATCATAATTTTTTAAATGGCTGCTAACCAGTGGGAAAGGAGTACTCACAAGGTAGAATTGACAGTTTGGGGGTAAAAATGCATTTCATGTTTTTATGCCTCAATGAGTTGAAGCATTTCCATCAACCAGTTAATTTATCCTTTCATTACCGCACCATTTTGATTGCTGTAACTTTATTATACATACATTTTTTTTAATTGGCAAGACCAAAACCTTTGAGAAGCACAACAATATGCCATGCAGCCTCCACGCCTACAAGAGTGTCAGGAATGTTCTCTCACTGCCATGGCACCTGGAGGACAAACATGTGGTAACAGTCATTTAGTTGCAAAAGGAACCTTTCTTTTTAACCTTCCTTTTGAACCTTCCTTCATAAACACTAAGCAGAGAGATAACAATTCACCATTTGTTTAGTGGAAATCAAGATTTCTCCACACTGTCCCAAGCATTCAAGACCCTGGAAATAAAATGCTGATAATGGACATTCTCATCAAACCTGGATCTATGCCTGGATCACCGACATATCCCTCGACAGCAGTTAAATTACTTGCAATACGAAAAAATTAATTAAAAATTTTCCATTCTGACACTTAGGAAAGTGCTACTGGTATGTATTGGGTCCTGATAGACTTACTGCTACTATAGTAAGTTTGAAACCTTCTCAGAAATATGGAGATTAACTGGAGTGGTTGCTGTAAGAAAGTTGTCTGCTTTACTCCATATTGCAGTACAGGTTTCCTGGGAAATAGGCCTTGAGGCATAGACTTGTGTGCGGGAAGTTTATTGTTCACAGCTCTTGGTGTGAGCATCTGTGGGAAAGCGAAGGAAGCAGGACTGGGAGAGGGGGACGTTGACAGAGAAGCAATCTCAATAGACGCTCAGGAGTTCTGGAGCTGGGTTGCCCTGCAGAGGTGCCTCACGCCGACACAAGTGGAATGGAGCTTTGTAGCCCTGTAGTGCCCAGTCATTGGCTGTGGGCTGTGCTCAGGAAGGACACTGACCTTGGACCAGTTGGCTCTCTTCAGCTGATGGCAGTGCTCAGAGGGAGACACAGCTAAGAACTGTCAACAATCAACGCCCCAGCAGCTGGGGAATAAGCACTTCAGGCCTGAAGGGATCTGGGTGACACATCATAGCATGACACTTCATTCCATAAAAAAGAAATGACCACAGGTTTTAATTGCTTTACTCTTCCTTATGTTTTTCTCTTATCTATGCAGCTGGGACTACTTGTTCTCTGGTCTGTAGCCTCTGCTTCCAGGACTGGACCTGAACCTATGGACTTTCAGCATTTCCAATCCCACTCTCATGCATCCATCTTCGATACAATCACAGGTGTTCTGACCCAACTTTTTTCCTCCAAGTTTTATAAATGCTTAGGTCCAAAGTAATGCAGTGCAGGAAAAAAAAAGTACAAGAATCAGCCAGGGGTTAGATCCCATCTCGGCCACTTGCTAGCTCTGTGATGTGGGCAATTCACTCAGGCACTCTGAATCTTGGTTTACTCACCTATACAAAGGGATAATACTCATAATTTTAATAGTTGTTGTAAGGATTTCATAAGATAATACATCTGTGAACCATATGGAATCATTCTGGCCAACCTTTTAAATAATAATACAAATAAAAATGACAGTTATGACAGCAACCAGTATTTACAGAGTTCTTTTTATGTGCCTTGTATAGTACTAAAGGCTTTATGTTGATTAACCCATTTAATCTTCGCAAAAAAGCCATGATGCCATTGCTATGGTTATATGGCTGGGGTGACACTTAAAACTTCCAACAAGCAGTGCAGCTCAGGTACAGATTAATCAGAATGGAAACCACTGATAGTTGTGGGGAAAGGCACATTATTATATCCATTTTACAGCTAGGCATATTGAGACAGCAGAAGTGGTATTTAAACACAGATTATCTGACCTCAGAAGCAATAAAAATTAAAGGTTTTACTATACTGTATCTCAATCTCAAATTCTATACGGGGCCGCCTTGAATCTTTCATTTTAAACATTGGAAACTTCTAAGATTTCTTGGCCCCTCTCTATAGCTCAGGCCCACTCACATCCAGCCATCCCAGCTATTTTCTCACCAATATCACCTTAGACCTTCAGCCAAATACAATTGCCAAGGTTTGTTGGACTGAAGGTGAATGGTGTGAGCTACTCTGAGCCAAAGCGATTATTGTAATTATAAGGGATAATAGTGGTTATTAAGAGTGCCTCTGGTAAAAGCAAGCTAAAATTTGAGTTTATTTAAATAGTTCCATGAGGAGCAACATTAGAATCCTGGCTGGGAAGGAGAGTGAGTCTGCAAAGGTGTGGGAAAGTGTGAGGGTGACAGACGGAGAAGCCCTCGATAATGAAATGACAGAAATTACTATAAACCTTGTCAATTCCATTTCACACAGGCATTTTGACAGCAGTGGAATCAGGGAACAAACACAGGAGGCTGTTCCCTGAGGCCACACAGATCGATTCAGACGCAGAAAACACAACAGATCATCATGACAGACACGAGGTAAGCCAAGATATAGGTGCACGTTTCTTTGATTTTATTTGAAAGAAACAGGAAAGTGGAATTTCTAAGAGTGCATTCCCTGGAAATCACAGCTGACATCTCTACAGACACTCCAAAAGATTCATGCCAACTATGAACTTCTGGTGTAGAATCATGAGTGTGTGAGTGTGGTTTTGTGGCGGTGGGAATGAAAGGTGCAATAAGTGCCTATTAAACTCATTTACACACCCACACACATCATAAAGACACACGCAAAGGATGCAGAGACAGAAGGCTAACATCCATGAGGCCTGACCTAATAAACCCCACTGCATATATATAATTTGATCAGTCTTGTCCTTCTCTGTGTCTAAATGCAAGCACTTCTGTCATCTCTTTGTCTGCTTTGACCTTAGGTATTTGTGTCTCTGCTCTCCTTCACTCAACACTTTATCTCCTGCTCACACCTTCTTCTCCCCCCACCATTGTCGCAGGAAATGCCGTCTAACCTACAGTGTGCTAGCCTTTGACTGACTTCGGGACCCTAAGACTGTTCCTTATCCTTAACTGCAGTTGATGTGACCCATCCATCTTAGCTGGGCTCATTCAGCCAGGCAGGCACACCCACACACCTCAATAAGGCAAATCTACACAGTCCAGTACTACTCATGGCACTTCCCAATATCTCTGACCCCTATTTTTATCTTCCTTTCAATCACTGATTCTTTAAAACATATATTGATTTCCCACCCACTTCCAGTCAGTGTCAAGGTAAGGAGTCAATGTAAGGAGAGTTTAATAAAGTGTGGCCAGATGTGATAGAACCACAAAGGAGAGTACAGTGCTCTGGGATTAGAAAGAGGGCCTTCGCCACTCCTGGGTCAGAAAAGCCAAGGTACCTGGAAGCCAAAGACAGTATTTATGATATTAAGTAGAGAGACAGAGGCACCTCACAGTGGACTAGCAGGGAAGAGCGGAGAGAAATACATTGCAATCTCACTTTCTCCTACTCTCTTATCTCTTGCTTAGTCTTCCTGTTATCTGAACCCCTGCTGGAACCACAGGGAAAGAGGTCCTATTTTATTGATGAAGTCCATACAGGGCAAGGTACCGGGAAAAAATAGAGGGTAGGTAAGTATGTTAAGTGGGTTTGGAGGAGTAAACGAGAAATCCAGCATACCTATCCCGTAGTATGTGCTAAAAATACACAGATATGTGAGTCAATCCCTGTCTTCAAGGCGCTTACAGTCTAGTAGGAGAGAATCACATTACCAGGTGGCAAGTGTAATGAGAGAGGAAAGATCCTGTGTCAGTGAAACACAGGGGAGTGACAGTAAGCCCATTTTCGGGGGTAGTGGATAGGCACTGGCATTAAAGGATGGTGAAGCACTACAGCTGAGAGGTCTTAGTGGTTGAGTAGGAGTTAAGCAAAGGAAGCTGGTGCAGCAAGGAAGAAGGCATAAGAGGACATCATAAGTAAAAATTTGGAACTGGGCTGTTTGGTGTTTTATCAATGAAGTTACCAACCCTGTGTGACCCAGAGTGCCGAAATGTGAAAAATGAAATCCAGGTTGGCTTGTGTTTCTGGAACCCCTTGAGGAAAACCCATGCTGGAAACCAATAGTTTGCAGAAATTCTTCTCTATGTTCTTCTGTTTCTCTAACTTTGGGACTCACATTGCATGTGCCCTATATCTATGAAAGAAAGAGAAAGAGAGAGAGAGAGGGAGAAAGGGAGAAGAAGAGAAGGGGTGAAAGAGAGAGAGAGAGAGAGAGGAAGGGAGGGACGAAGGAGAGAAACAATCCCATCTATATCAAATAGGACTATTTTCAGTACAAATAGCCTAAACTAAACCTTCATCCTCCAAATAAAGGGGAACTTTTTAGTTCACATAACTAAAACATTTGGGCCTAGCCAAATTGATCCAAGAGCTCAAATTGTGTCCTTATGGACTTTGTGTTGGTTCCACTCTCAGATGGCCCCTCTCCCAGAGTGCACGATGGTGTGGTGGTTTCAGGCTTCAGTCTTTTAGATTCATGTCCAGGCCTTTCAAAGTTCCTATGGTCACTCTATTCCACTGGACGTGATTCACACATTTACCAGTGAGTCACTGTGGCAAGCAGATACGCTCCACTTCAGGACTGAGGATTTCAGCACTATGCAGACCATGTATAAAAGGAGCAAGGGGGAACACATCTACAAAAAATATATAATTTGAACATGTTTTGCGGAAGAAATCAGAGGCAAACAGCCACATCTACCACAACAGCCAGCTTCTCCTATCTGTTCTTTTCCATTTTCTCTTTATTTTATTCCCAATTAAATATCAATAAATCCAAGATTCAGAAAATCAGGACACTAGGTGGAGGAGGGCAGGAGGTGGACAGGCTCGCAGGAGACCTAATGTCTGCCAAGTCACAGAGATAAAGAGCCAGGATTGGATTCCTTGCTCCAAAGCAGAAGCTTCTTTCACAACTTCGCATTGATGGAAGTTTTCCTTTCTCCAGCTCTGAGACAAAAACCTCCACCCACCTGCCTCAGCTTTCAGGAAACTAAGACTATTTTGAACATAATAATAATGACGACTTCACTGTATACTTACACATGCTTATTTTTTTAATGCAATTATATCAACAAGTAAAAAAAAGAAAATCTAAAAAACACAACCTAGAATTATTAGCTAACATTAATACTGATTAGCATTTAGTCTTCAAGACATCTTTCTTTTTAGGTAGAGCTATGAGAATAAGGAGAAAACCATATGAATATCTTCCATTATACAAGCTTTTATATATTTCAATTATGGATTATTTTGCATGCTATCATTAAATAGTTACATTTAACTTTCTGTTAAGTTAGCAAAAGAGAAGGAAACTGAACTAAAAGTGGAGGTATTCTGAATGTAAGACAAACGTCTCTTAAATACTTGACTAGTCCTTTTACCATCCCTTTTTGGCTGACAGAATTTCATCAATTATTTTCAACAGAGAATATATCAGCCTGTTGTTTTGTATTTGATGTATCATTAGACAGTGTTTCATTTTCTTTCAGAATTTTGCATACTTCACCCTATTGTCTTCCAGTGCTGACCGGTGTTGGAGAACTTTGGGGTAAATCTGACTTTTCTCCCTTATAAGCATCTTTCTCTTTATGCCTGCATACCCAGGAAATCTGCCACACATCCATCATCACTTTCTGGGAACATGCTGTACTCTTTTGTTCTCAATATTCAATTCTTCCTTTATTTCAGAGTTCTCTATTTCAAGAACACAAATTATTCTAAGATTTCATGTCTTTGTCCACCCTGTCTATTGTCTAGTCTCTAAGAACTTTCATCTTTCCTCCCTTTTCATTGACAATCACTATGATAGCACAAAGCTTTCTTCTGTCAGTAATTTCAATTCTCTGATATATATTTTCTGTTTCTTTTTTGTCCCTAATTTATATATTAATTCTATAGTGGTACTGTTATGTGTCATATCTCCTTTTTTCGTATAATTCTCTTATTTGTTCATTTTTCAGCTCTTGATGATTGAATCCATATTTTTTATTAATATCTCCTATGGTATGAAATACTTGCAGGAAACTTTCTTCTTTTCCTTGTGTTGTTTTCCAAAATTGTTCCCTTGTCTTTCTCATGCCACGCTCATTTGTTGGGTGCATCTTGGAATGTGTGCTTACTGATAGCTGTTTTGCATTCATCATTTTGCTCAAGTCTGACATGGGCAAGTCTGGCTTCCCATTGTATTCCCAACTTATCTGTAAACTATCTGCCTTCTCCTAGATATGTTCTGAGGCCAGGTAGCTTCAGCAGGAGGGAGAGACTGTACAATCTTTATTGGAATATTGCTTTCTCTTCTGATTTTTTTAAGTGCCCTATATCAACATTACTATAGCATAGATGGAAATATGTAACTCATTTCCATGAATAGATATGTTTAAGCACTTTATCCCTCTCTAAGTTTACCATAGATGCCTGGAAAAAAAATTAAGTCCTAGCAGCATTTATATATATATATATATATATATATATATATATATATTTTTTTTTTTTTTTTTTTTTTTTTACATTGCCAGGCACCAGGAATTGGAATAGCCGGGTCTTCGGCAATGCAGGTGAGAACTCTGCATGCTGAGCCACTATGGCCCACTCTATATATTTTTTGTCTCTGCTAAGATCCTGAAATCTTCAGGATAAGTAAAGTTTTCTAATTCTAGGGATTTAAAAACTGAGTTTCCTTAGTCTGCCTATTAATAACCTCATATTAAAAGTATTGGTGAAATGTCCCAGGATTTTCTTTTCTTTCCCTATTTTCATGTACTACTTCTGAACACTGGGATCATAAGCAGGAACTATGATATTCCTGCTTTGTTCAGGGCTATTCACTGTCTTCGTTGGCAGCAACTTCTATGAGCCTAACATTGTATCTACTTTTTCTCTTGTTTGCTGCTGGTAGATTTTTTGTTTGTTTGTTTGTTTGCTGACACTTAGTATTTTGCTATTGTTCTTCATGTTAGGTAATCGGAAGATAATATGACCCAGATTTACTCTGTCATTTTCTCTGGAAATTTCTTGCTGACTCCCAGCAATCACCTCATTTCTGGTTCTTGGTTTCGTCTATATAGTCTCTTCACCTATTGAGCCTCACTTTATATATCTTCATCATCACCACCATCATGAAAATGGATACATGTGTTAAGTCAAACTTACCTCAAATAACTTTTCATCATAGGAACACAGAACCATAGAATTTAGGAGAAAGATATTGTCTAGTTGGTTTCCTACAGTTTGCAGCTAAAGAAAATGAGACCAAGAGAATTATGATTATTTTTCAAACAAGTTCTGCATTATGAATGAAGTCAATTCAGTATACCAGAAAGCACAACATTGTATCTAGACAGGCTTAGCTGAATCCCAGCTCCACCTCTTACTAGCTGTGTGCACAGGAGTAAGTTACTTCATCTCTATTCATCTCAATATCCCCATCTGTAAAACCCTAGGGATAGTGGCGGGGAAGAGAAAGATTTAAAAGGATAATGTATGTAAAGCATTTTGCACAGTGTCTCTACATAGTAAACTCTTAATAAATAGTTGCAAGTATTATTATTAACCACACTTGTAGAGCTAATTGTTCGCTGTGTCAATTAGTCATTGCTGTGAATGAAACAACAATAAATTCAGTGGTTAAAATGATAATCATTTCTCATTTCTCATGAGTGTGAGGCTCAGCTAGGTATTGACTGGTCTAAGCTGGATTCAGCTGGGTGCATTCACATGCGTATGACCTGCTGGGGTGTGGTTGACCACCGCCAGGCTTGGCCTAGGAGGGCTCTGCTCCACGTGCCTCTCATTCTCCTCTGAAACCAGGGCTAATCTAGGCATGTTTTCTAATGGCTGTAGCAAAGGTACACATTAGTAAGCAGAAACACGGGAACGTCTTAAGGTTCTAGAAACTTCTACCTCCTTCAATTGGCCAAACCAGTTTCACAACTTAACCCAAATTTAAGGGCCAGAAGGTAGGAATATAGGGTGGGATAAAAAATTGGGATTAAAAGCATAATCTATTATAAGGCTAAATCAGGTCTAGAATGCTACAGAGACAAGGATTAAAGCTTGGGCTTTGGACTCAGGCTGACCAAGATTTAAGCACCAGTTTAGCCTCAAATTATCTCTGTGACCTTGGTCAAGTTACTTAATCCCGGGAAAAATCATGTTGCTAATCTGTGAAATGGAGATAATTACTTGTCATGCAAGATTGTGAGGATTAGATGTAGTTTAGCATATTGTCTGGCATATAAAAGTCATTTAATACTTGGCAGTTATTGTTTCCTACTTTCAGTCAAGGGTCCTTTCCTTCAGAAGACATCAGGACATAAATTGTTATTTAAAAATAAAAAATGTTTTCCCTTTCCATATTGAACACATATCTGTTTTTATCGTGAACAGTGTAAAAACTAGTTGCTAATATTTATTGTTTCTGTTTTCCTCTGCTAAATCCGAACAAGTAAATACTGACACAAATGAAAGCATGTTTAATGGAAAATTCAATTTGATTTATTTGCTAATTAGTACCAATTAGACTTTGGAGGGACAGGGGAATGATGTGTTCATACAAATATTTGAATGTGACAAAGCCAGTCAGCTTTGCAGAAAAGGGTTAGTGCTGGCATGCCAGATACCAGTGAGATATGTCCTATTTATGAGGATTCATTGAGAATACAAGATAGCATACACTTTGCATAATGTGGAGGTCAAGACAACACAGCACAGCTAGGGGTAAATAGAAAGATGAGATGAATGGTTGGAAAACACCATTAATCAGAGGAGAAAGCTGGCATTCTGCTTTATGGATCTGTAAGCAGTATTACTAATGTGTCTTCAGCATCCTGTAATTAAGTGGGATTTATCCTGCACTTTGCTTTCAGAAGGAGTTCAATGCAATTCACTGTATGCTTACTAAGTGCCTTCCACATGCCAGACATTGAAGAGTATAAAATGAGCAGGACAGAATCCCCGCCCTCAAGTAACATGTAATCTCTCAGCAGTGATAATCATGAATAAAAACTCATCAATAAATAGGCTGACCTTAACAGACGTTGTAGTGAAAGTAGCAGTAAAGAGCTCTGGGAGCACAGAAAAGAAAGAATTCTTATGCATTTGAAATGGGTGCTAATTAATGGAGAAGATTTTGAGAGGTAGATTTGGGGAAGAGTGTAAACTTATAATTCATCAAATTAATATCTGACTTTTTACTGTTGCAAGAGGGGAGAGCATCAGTAGTGGGAAGCTGTAGAGTTCAGGTTGCATTAGAAAGCTTTGTTTAGGATGTACTGAAAATGTTTAGGCATTACACTGAACAGGTCTAGTCCTTATCTATTTTTCACTTCTATATGGGTTGTTACAATGGTTGCAGGCTGTTGGGTGTCAAAGAAACCGATGTTCTCTAATTCTTTGAAATGATGAACTCAGTCCATGATAAACTATGTTCCAAGTGGATAACTGATAACTAAGTCAGGATAGGGAACCAGGCAGTTAATTGACAATATGGGACCTGCTTTCACTGAGCTTGCATTCCAATGGATATGAGAAACAATAACTTTAAAAACAAGAAAGATAAGAGCAGATTGAGATAAGAAGCCTGAAGGAAATAAGAGAGGTGGCAGAAAGTAACTGGGGGTGGACTTTCATATAGGGTGTTGCTATAAAAGAATGGAGAAAAACAAGGAGGGAGCATTATGGACAGAGGGACTAATAAGAACTCTAGGCAAGAAAGTATTTAGCATGTCAAAGAAACACAAAGAAAACTATTTTGGCTGGCTTACACTAAGCAAAGAGAAGGTTGGGATTAGATGGAATTGGATAAATAGAAATTTCAAGTAACCTCTGTAGGGTAATAGGGACCAAGTTGGGTTTTATCATAAGGGAAATTGGAACTCACTGAATCATTCTAAACATGGTTGTAAAATTCTGTTCTAGGATTTGAAGATCATTTGGCTGCCTTTGGTGTGTTGTGTTGTCCATTGTCAACTGGGCAGCATCACCTTCCCTTCTAAGGTTGGTGACAACATTTCTCAGAATTCTCTTCCCTGTCTGGTTCTGGGTTATATTTTGCCAATGAGAGGAACTTCTGCAATGTTTGGAAGGTGGAAGTAAAATGAAAGCCTGATTGTCTGGAGGTCTTGGCAGCCAAATGATTATGCAGATAAGAGCATCACACAAGCTCCCCAGCAAATTCCTGAGAATCAACTCTTTTTATGACTGCAGACTAAGACTGCCAGAGAAGCTTCTCAATCATTCTGAGAATTATAGCAACATCCAGGCAAGCTTTTGAAAACCACTTGATTCAGTACTCCAAGTTGAAATCTTCAGTGTTGACTCTTCTGACCTTCAGCAGCATATCCCCGACCTTCAGTGTAATTTTCTCTGACACCTGTC
>PVIY010052849.1:0-15032 GCA_004026745.1 Myrmecophaga tridactyla
ACATAACAATCATAAATATTTATGCACCAAGCCAGAATGCTCCAAAATACATGAGACAAAACTGAAAACACTGAAAAGAGAAATAAACACATCTACCATAATACTTAGAGACATCAATTCCCCACTCTCCCCAATGGACAGAACATCTAGACAGAGGATTAATAAAGAAACAGAGAATTTTAATAATACAATTAGTGAGCTACACTTAACAGATATTTATAGAACATTATGCCACACAACAGCAGGATATACCTTTTTCTCAAGTACTCATGGATCATTCTCAAGGATAGACCTATATGCTGGGTCACAAAGCAAGTCTCCATAAATTTAAAAAGATTGAAATCATACAAAACAACTTCTCAGATCATAAAGGAATGAAGTTGGAAATCAATAATAGGCAGAGTGCCAGAAAATTCACAAATATATGGAGGCTCAACAACATACTCTTAAACAACCAGTGAGTCAAGGAGGAAATTAGAAGAGAAATCAGTAAATATCTTGAGGCAAATGAAAATGAAAACACGACATATCAAAATTTATGGGATGCAGCAAAGGCACTGCTAAAAGGGAAATTTATTGCCCTAAATACCTATATCAAAAAAGAAGAAAGAGCAAAAATCAAGGAATTAACTGTCCACTTGGAAGACCCAGAGAAAGAACAGCAAACTAACCCCAAAGCAAGCAAAAAGAAAGAAAGAATGAAGATTACAGCAGAAATAAATGAAATTGAGAACATGAAAACAGTCGAGAAAAATCAGCAAAACCAGAAGTTGGTTCTATGAGAAAATCAATAAGATTGATGGACACTTAGCAAGGTTGATAAAAAGAAGAAGAGAGAGGATGCAAATAAATAAAATCAGAAATGGAAAGGAGACATAACCACTGACCCCACAGAAATAAAGAAAGTAATGAGAGGGTACTATGAACAACTTTATGCTAATAAACTCTACAATGTAGATGAAATGGACAACATCCTAGAAAGGCATGAACAACCAACATTGACTCAAGAAGAAACAGATGACCTCAACAAACCAATCACAAGTAAAGAAATTGAATCAGTCATTAAGAAGCTCCACAAAAAGAAAAGTCCAGGACCAGACTGCTTCACATGTGAATTCTACCAAACATTCCAGAAAGAATTAGTGCCAATCCTGCTCAAACTCTTCAAAAAAATTGAAGAGGAGGGAAAGCTACCTAACTCATTCTATGAATCTGTTCTAGTTTGCTAGCTGCCAGAATGCAACACACCAGAGACGGATTGGCTTTTAATAAAAGGGGATTTATTTTGTTAGTTCTTCACATGAAAGGCAGCTAACTTCCAACTGAGGTTCTTTCTCACAAAGGAAGGCACAGGGTGGTCTCTGCTGGCCTTATCTCCAGGCCTCTGGGTTCCAACAACGTTCCCCGGGATGATTTCTTTCTGCATCTCCAAAGGCCTGGGCTGAGCTGCGGGTGCTGAGATGAGGTATGCTGAGCTGCTTGGGCTGTGCTACGTTGAACTCTCTCATTTAAGCACCAGCCGATTAAATCAAACATCATTCATTACAGCAGGCATGCCTCTTAGCTGACTGCAGATGTAATCAACAACAGATGAGGTTCACATGCCATTGGCTCATGTCCACAGCAATAGAACTAAGCACCTTCACTTAGCCAAGTTGACACCTGAATCTATCTACTACAGACGCCAACACCACCATCATATCAAAGTCAGACAAAGATATTACAAAAAAAGGAAACTACAGACCAATCTCTCTTATGAATGTGGATGCAAAAATCCTCAACAAAATTCTAGTGAATTGAATCCAGCACATTAAAAGAATTATACACCATGACCAAGTAGGAGTTATCCCAGGTATGCAAGGATGGTTCAACATAAGAAAATCTATTAATGTAATACACCATATCAACAAATCAAAGCAGAAAAACCACATGATCATCTCAATTGATGCAGAAAAGGCATTTGACAAACTTCATTGATTTCAATGAAGTCAAACATTTCAAAGGATAGGAATAGAAGGGAACTTCATCAACATGATAAAGGGAGTATATGAAAAACCCACAGCTAACATCATCCTCAATGGGGAAAAACTGAAAACTTTCCCCCTCAGATCAGGACAAGACAAGGATGTCCACTATCACCATTGTTATTCAACATTGTGTTGGAAGTTCTAGCCAGAGCAATTAGACAAGGAAAAGAAATACAAGGCATCAAAATTGGAAAGGAAGAAGTAAAACTCTCACTGTTTGCAGATGATATGCTATATGTCGAAAACCCCGAAAAATCCACAGCAAAACTACTAGAGCTAATAGATAAGTACAGCAAAGTGACAGGTTACAAAATCAGCACTCAAAAATCTGTAGTGTTTCTATACACTAGTAATGAACAATCTTAGGGAGGAAAAAAGAAAAAAATTCTATTTACAATTGCAACCAAAAGAATAAAATATTTAGGAATAAATTTAACTAAAGAGACAAAAAAACCTATACAAAGAAAACTACAAGAAATTGTTAAAAGAAATCACAGAAGACCTAAATAGATGGAAGGGCATACCGTGTTCATGGATTGGGAGACTAAATATAGTTAAGATGTCAATTCTACCTAAGTTGACTTACAGATTCAATGCAATACCAATTAAAATCCCAAAAACTTACTTTTCAGAAAGAGAAAAACCAATAACCAAATTTCTCTGGAAGGGCAGGGTGCCCTGAATAGCTAAAAGTATCCTGAAAAAGAAAAATGAAGCCAGAGGTCTCACACTACCTGGCTTTAAGGCGTTTTGCAAAGCTACAGTGGTCAAAACAGCATGGTACTGACATAAACATAGATATACTGATCAATGGAATCAATAGAGTGTTCAGATATAGACCCTCTCATCTTGATAAGGCAGTCAAGCCAAATCACGTGGGACAGAACAGTCTCTTCAATAAATGGTGCCTAGAGAACTGGATATCCACATGCAAAAGAAAAAAAGAGGATCCATATCTCACACCCTATACAAAAATTAACTCAAAGTGGATCAAACATCTAAACATTAGATCTAAGACCATGAAACTGTTAGAAGAAAATATAGGGAAATATCTTATAAATCTTGTAATAGAAGGTGGTTTCCTAGACCTTTCACCCAAAGCACGAGCATTGAAGAAAGAAAGAAAGAAATGGGTACTCCTCAAAATTAAACACTTTTGTGCATGAAAGAGCTTTATCAAGAAAGTGAAAAGACAGCCTACCCAATGGGAGACAATATTTGGAAATGATATATCAGATAAAGGTCTAGTATCCAGAATATATGAAGAGATTGTTCAACTCAACAACAAAAAGACAGACAACCCAATTACAAAATGGGCAAAAGACTTGAACAGCCACTTCTCAGAAGAGGAAATTCAAATGGCCAAAAGGCACATGAAAAGATGTTCAACTTCCCTGGCTATTAGGGAAATGCAAATCAAAACCACTATGAGATATCATCTCACACCTACCAGAATGGCCATTATCAGTAAAACAGAAAACAACAAGTGCTGGAAAGGATGTGGAGAAAGAGGCACATTTATCCACTGTTGGTTGGAATGTCAAATGGTACAACTGTTGTGGAAATCAGTTTGGCAGTTCCTCAGGAAGCTAAGTATAGCCATATGACCCAGCAATACCATTGCTAGGTATCTACTCAGAGGACATGAGGTCAGCGGACAGTTGCACACCAATGTTTATAGCATTATTTACAATTGTGAATAGATGGAAACAGCCCAAATGTCCATCAACAGTTGAGTGGCTAAACAAGCTGTGGTATATACATACAATGGATTATTATGCAACTGTAAGACAGAATAAAGTTACGAAGTATGTAACAGCATGGATGGACCTTGAGGACATTATGCTGAGTGAGATTAGCCAGGAACTAAAGGACAAATACTGTATGGTCTCACTGATATGAACTAACATTAATGAATGAACTTGGATAATTTCAGTTAAGAACAGAGGTCATCAGGAGATGGAAATAGGGTAGATATTAGGTAATTGGAACTGAAGGGATGCAGATTGTGCAACAGGACTGATTGTAAAAATTCAGAAATGGATAACACAATACTACCTAACTGTAATACAATAATGTTTCAACACTGAATGAAGCTGAATGTGAGAATGATAGAGAGAGGAAGCCTGGGGCACAAATGAAATCAGAAGAAAAGATATACGATAAAGACTGAGATGGTATAATCTAGGAATGTCTAGAGTGTATAATGATAGTGACTAAGTGTACAAATTTAAAAATGTTTTGCATGAGGAACAAAGGAATGTCAATAATTCAGCGTTGAAAACAGATGGTAATTAATATTTTAAAACTTTAACTTATGTGTGAGACTAAAGCAAAAAATGTTTATTTGGTACAAAATTTATATTTTGACTAGTGCATGTCCTATTATAACTCATGTGGACAGCTTAATTGAACATCATAAGTACATGGAACCTTGAGTAGGGCATGACATTTTGTAGGTTGTCCAGAGTGATGCTTCGATAAATCCCTGAAGGATTTGAACAGTTAATAAAATATTTGCAAAGTCCCTTGAGGGAATGGTGAGAAAGGGGGAAAATTCAAATTCCCCAAGTGGAGAATTCTTGATATTCTCACAAGCAGTGGGGGCAACCAAATCAATAGGCTAAGCCTCCAATCTTGGGGTTTGTTCATATGAAACTTAACCCCACAAAGGATAGGCTAAGCCTACTTAAAATTAGGCCTAAGAGTCACCCCCAAGAGAAGCTCTTTTGTTCCTCAGATGTAGCCTCTCTCTCCCTCAGCCAACATGACAAGCAAACTCACTGCCCTTCCTGTCTCTACGTGGGACATGACTCCCAGGGGTGTGGACCTTCCTGGCAACATGGGGCAGAAATCCTAGAATGAGCTGAGACTCAGCACGAAGGGATTGAGAAAACCTTCTTGCCCAAAACGGGGAAGAGAGAGATGAGACAAAATAAAATGTCAATGGCTGAGAGATTCCAAACAGAGTCGAGAGGTTATCCTGGAGGTTATTCATATGCATTAAATAGATATCACCTTGTTAGTTAAGGCATAACAGAGAGGCTGGAGGGAACTGCCTGAAAATGTAGAGCTGTGTTCCAGTAGCCATGTTTCTTGAAGATGATTGTATAGTGATATAGCTTTCGCAGTGTGACTGTGTGATTGTGAAAACCTTGTGTCTGAGACTTCTTTTATCTACCTTATGGCCAAATGAGTAAAACATATGGATTAAAAATAAATAAATAATAGGGGGAGCAAATGTCAAAATAAATTTAGTAGATTGAAATGCTAGTGATCAATGAATGGAAGGGGTAAGGGGGATGGTATGTATGAATTTTTTTTTCTGTTTTCTTATTTCTTTTTCTGAATTGATGCAAATGTTCTACGAAATGATCATGGTGATGAATATACAACTATGTAATAAAAAAAGAATGTTCAGATTGTATGTTGATTGGTTTTAAGTTAAAAAAATGAAAAAAATGAAGAATTAAATAAAGTGTGTGAAACACATAGCCTCATGCCTAACATATTAGATTCAAAATAAATGGCCGTGGTGTAAGTTGTCAGATACTTTAAGCATGTCATCTTATTTACTTAGAGGAAAGAGTAAGGTTTTATAATTAAAGCATACTTGTTCCTTTACTGTTTTTAATGTAATATCTATGTAGTTTTAATGCCTCTAACTAAAAGCAATGAATAAAAGGGCTACATTCTATTGTGCTAATTCCAATTTTAGTAAAAACAATGAGAAATAGATTTTCCTAAAACTTTCACAGTTTTGAAATTGTCCATTAAAAGACATAAAAGACATAAAAAGACTACCTCTTTAGAATGGAAACTTTTTCTTTTAAACTTTTAAAAAGTTATCTTTCCTAATGAAATCTATATTTAAGTGAAAGCACTTATCCATTAAGTCTAGAAGATTATGGCACATTCAGTGCTTCATTTTGTTTAAATGACACACTGAATTTTTAAATTCGCACAAATGTGAATTTATGATACTTGATGGGGTTGTACTACTGACTATTACATTTTCTGGTGTTGCCACTAAATATGATTTTTTTGAGATCTACTCTTTCTGCTGGTTTAAAATGGAAAACTATGTCAGTGCCTTGATGGTACTAGACGTGTTAGTACTTTCTTGTTTGACCTGGACAGACAGAGCTCTGCTGTCCTTGGCATTTGCAAATGCAGACCACCATCAACAACTCTTCTCTGTCTTTTGGAAGTGCTAAATTCTCAGGAGCATAACAATCCTGTTTTTTCTTGTTTTAGATTCTTGAAATCACTCTTTTGATCGCCAGTTACATAAACAACTTCCATCAGCAAAAGGCAGCATTTCACCACCTCTCTGCTCCAGCACTGCTCTCAGCGCCAGCCCAGGGACCCCAGGCGGGGCCTGTGGGCAGCCAGCCCCCTCTGTCAAGCAGCAGACCCACCAAAGGCCCCACCTTACTCTGAAGGTTTGGGGACATTCATCTCCTGTCTTCTCTGCCAACTGCAGCAGCTCCAAACAAGTTCATTTGCATTCTGGCAGCACAGCACCACACACCAGTGTTCGAAACTGTAAAAAGAATGGAGGTTACTCCCTTATTTGTTTCCTAAATATTCAGATGACTACTACTAAAATAAATAAATAAATAAACTTTTTCCAATACACCGATTTTCTCTTAGATCAAATGAGTTAGAATTGCCATTTTCTCCTTCTCTTGGCATCAAATGTGTCATGCGATATAGCTTTTCTTTCTTTCCTTCTTTCTTCCCCTTTTTCTTCTTCTTCCCTTCCTTCCTTCCGTCTTCTTCTCCTTTTTTGTTTTCTTTTTTTAATGTTCTAACAATCTATCGAAAGGGAGATTCCAAAACTCTCATTTGGAAAACTGATTAATCGTAAATGATCACTGCCAAAAATTAAGTACTATAATTATATGTGCCTTTACTTAATGAAAACTGATTAATCATAAATGATTACTGCCAAAAATTAAGTACTATAATTATATGTGCCTTTACTTAATGATATGATGTTTGGAACAAAGTGGAGTGCACAGTATAAGAAACAACTGTAGGGCTGTGGTTAGGGGCAGATTTTTAAAGCAATTGCAATAAACCTCTGGGCTCTAGGAATCATTATGTGAGAAAACAGCAGTTAGTTTCTGCTTTGTATTAAAAGTATACCCTATCACCTTTTCAGATCGTTGGAGTGTAAAATTTAAAACAAAATAGTGACTCCTGACATTCCTCAGCTTTCAACATATTCTGAGTTCCCTGGAAAATTGCCCATGTTTAATTGCATTTGGTGCTGGGTCATCTTAACCTTGCTTTGCTAAATAATGTTATATTTGAGAACAAAAACAGCCCTTTGTAATTATAATTTGAAAGCAAATTACCAAAAATATGTCTTTAATGAAAAGAGAAAATAATTTTTCTGTCAAAGGAGATAAAACTTTAGTTGAAAAAATCTGGAAATTTTTAATATTCCTAAGCTATGTAAGTGGCCAGTACATTCCTCTATGTGTCAAAACAAAGTAATTAGTATTAATTTACAATAAAAATAAAACTGTGATAAGACATGAAAATTTTATTTTACAAATGCTTAATTGTAATGATAATCATGAGTATACTTAATTTTATTTATATGTAGAACATTTGTATTTATTTTTGGACATATATTTATCATTTTGTGTATGTTATTTTCAAAACTAATTTTTTTTAAATGTTAGCTGTTGAATTAATTTGTTGACAGAGCCTTCACGTTTTCTTCTTTGCTGCTTTCTTCCTTGATGGTGCACTATTTTCATACTAAGCCTTTTAAAAATGTTCTTTCCCATATTAGCACTGTAAAAAAGAACAGAGTTTAGAAATGTATCACTGCAGTACTAGTTTGCTTTATTGGTAATGACAAAAAGAAGGTCAAGAAGCTCTACAGAAATAGATTTCCATTAACTATTTCTCCTAAATTTTTTGAGCCATAACCACTCACTGAGTAAGCAAATTAGTTTTTAGAATAAGCTTGGTTATCATTTTGGGATGACTCTCGGGAGGAAACTTTTGGCTGGGAGACAGTAGAGTTTCTAAGTTCCCAGAAAGCCGGTTAATAATCATTAATTGGTCAGCCAGAGGCTTGACAAAGCTATTAAATATGTATGAGCACTTTATTCTCAGGCAATAGTTAGTTCACCATCTGTTAAGCTCCCCTAAAACTTATAATTTAAACAAGTAGTGAAAGTTTAGCTTAAACTGTAGTACCTCATTTATTTTTGATAGAGCAAAGATAAAATATTTTGATGGAAAGAAATCAATTTTCTGTAACTGATGATGTACAAATTTTATTTTCTGGGAAATGACTTTTATAGCCATTAAAAAATTCAAAGTATATTATTATGACTGGTTACAAGAGAATAATGTTACATGTTTAATTGTAATATTTGTCTCCTATCATTTTCTTCCCTTTCAATCATAATAAATGATTTACAAAACCCATTTTGGGCATTATCTTTTAAATAATCTTCAAGAAATACCTAATGTTTTCACTGTCAAAGCTGAGGTGCACTGCTAGTGAAAATGGTAGTTATTACCTCCTCTTGCATTCATGCTTTGTCTTCAGTGTTACTTTATTTTATCCATATAAAAGAAAGCTATTTTGGCAAAGTGTAGTTTTTCTACATATTTATGCTTATAGACACATATATAATCTGTGAGTTGACAGAATAATAGATAAAAATTTTGGTTCTCCAAGAGAGGTTATTTTATACAGGTGGTTTGAATGGATTGTATCCTAAAAATTTATTTTAAATGTTCTGGATTTTCTTTACTGTCCTTACAGTCGTCTATGCCATAGCTTAGAAATAAATTTAACTCTCAAGTTACAAGAAAAGTTAATCCCAGTTTATAAAGAGACTTAGTTCCCAAAATGTGTTTATTAATTAGGTGTCTGTAAATTTTTTTCCCATCGAAATAATACATGGTGGTCAGGTTTCTAGAACAATATATTTAAGCCACAATTGTACTGAAGTATAGTCCTGAAGATCTAACCACCATGGATAATCACACTTCTCTAGAAAAACCCTTTCAGAGTCCCAGGAATTCTAAGAACACATTTCACTCATCCACCAACCCCAGCTGCCATGTAATTTGTCCTCCTTCCATGCAGAGTCTCTGGGGGAATTCCTGTGGAGGAGAGGCTCCAGTACGGTGGGCCGTGAGGAAGGCCAGCAACAAAAATAAGTTGGTGAAGAAGCTTCTCTGCTACCTGATTCATACAGAAATCGAACCCTGCTTATGTTCCCCCCCTAAAAGAAAAAATGGATTTTACTGCAAGAGCAACTGGGTTTTTTTTTTTTTCCTTTAAACTCCAAGTTAAGGCCAAGTCCACAAATAGATATTGATGGTGAAATAGCATTGATCCATATTTCAAAGACACCCAGATTCAAAGCTTTTCTTGGGTGATTAAAAGGGAGGGTCAGTCCCTTTATCCAGGGTATGGACGGATGAGTAAAAAAAAAATAAGGACAAAAAATAATAAGGGCAGATAAAGGGTTAAAAAAAATTGGGTAGATTGCAATGCCAGGGGACACAGCAGAGACTTAGTGACAGAAGGAACCATGAGACAGAAGGAACCATGGGATCAGTGAGAGGGAGGGATAAAGGGTATAGGATATATGGATTTTTTTCTTTTGTCTATTTTTCTGGAGTGATGCAAATGTTCTAAAAATGATCATGATGATGAATATTGAACAATGTGATAAAAAGAAAAACAGGGAGGGTTAGACTTAACAAAGGAAGAGTTGGATGGGCCTGGGCAGGAGGCTGGGGTAAGGAGATGAGACAACCATTTGCTCTATACCATGATTTTACTTGTTGAATTTAGTTTTATCTAAATTGTACATAGTCACAATGATTCTAGGGCACATTTATAGTCAATATCAATCCAAAAGATCATAGCAATTAATTGGGGTAGGTGGGTCCAGTAATAGACAAGAAATAAAAAATTTTACTAGGAAAACATCTATTAGCAAATAATGCTAAAGCAAGGCATAAATGTTTGCCATAGCACTTTAATACAGAGTACCCTTCCTTCCAGCCCTTTGTTAACATTATCTTCTAATAAACGGGGGGAAGGGGGCTTGTTATCCCTTCTAAAGGTATTGCTAGGGTATATTGGTGGCTTTATTAAAATCAGGTGACTTTTCTTTAGCAGTAGCAGTGGCTAGAGAAGACCAATTCCTCCTCTTACCATGTGGCTCTAATGAATTCCAGGAAGTGTCCTTAAGGTATAAATGTTAGGCAGCACCAGAGGAGATGATGGAGAAGTTACTAACTTATTGAGTTTCTGGAAAAACTATGGGCCTATCAAACTCCAGTAGGAGTTGCCTTTTATGAGAGAAAGGCTTAAAAAATGAACCTTAGAAAAGCTTGGGGAGAGCCCTTATTATCTTTTGGATGATTCACAGATTGCAAGAGTTTTCCCACCAGGGATATGGGGAGTGCCAGCAACCTTGAAAGCAGGCCCCCACTGTTTACAGCTTTACATAAGGTTTCCATTGACCCCCTGACTGCCAAGTCCAATAGACTCTAAATGGTTCAACTGACTAATGGGTGGTGTCTTAAACTCACCATGTCTAAAACTAGCTAGTTATGTTTACCTCTAAAGCTGCTGCTCCTCCTCCATTCCTCAACAATTAACAGGAGCACTCGTCAGTCACCCAGGAGAGAAACCTTGACTTTTCTCCCTTTTCTCAAGCCTTTGATGTAAATTCCAAAATTCAGCTTGAACTAACTTAGACAAAAAGGAGAAAATTTATTGCAAGAATATCAAGATGAATGAAGCTAATCTGGATAGGACTAAGGTGAATCAGAGTACAGGATAAAAGATGGTATTGTCCATATTTTGAAACTTCGATTTCTGGGTGAGACCAAAGGGAGAGACATTTATTTGGTGCAGAATTTATATTTTGGTTAGCACATTACCTAATTTAACTTGTATGGTCAGTTTAGTTGAACACCATAAGTACATGGAATCCTGAATAAGGTTTGAGATCTTGTTGGTTTGTCCAGGTTAGTATGATACCCCAATATATCCCAGAGTAATTTGGGCAGTGAATAAAGAAATATTTGCAAAGTCCCCCTGGGCGATTGGGGAGAAATTAGGGTGTGGTAGTTAGATTCAGTTGTCAACTTGGCTAGGTGAGCGTACCTAGTTTTTTTGCTACGGACATGAGCCAATGGTACGTGAACCTCATCTGTTGCTGATTTACATATGCAGTCAGCTAGGAGGTGTGCCTGCTGCAATGAATGATGTTTGGTTTAATTGGCTGGTGCTTAAATGAGAGAGCTCAACCTAGCACAGCCCAAGCAGCTCAGCATACCTCATCTTAGCACTCGCAGTTCAGTCCAGGCCTTTGGAGATGTAGAAACAAATCACCCTGGGGAAAGTTGTTGGAACCCAGAGGCCTGGAGAGAAGGCCAGCAGAGACCATCCTGTGCCTTCCCACGTAAGAAAAAGCCCCAGTGGAAAGTTAGCTGCCTTTCCTCTGAAGAACTAATAAAATAAATCTCCTTTTATTAAAAGCCAATCCGTCTCTGGTGTGTTGCATTCTGGCAGCTAGCAAACTAGAACAGAGGGAATACTCAACTTCCCCATTTGGAGAATTCCTGATATTCTCACAAGCAGGGTGGACAACCAATTCAATTGGCTGAGCCCTTGATCTTAGGGTTTGCCCTTATGAAGCTTATTCCTGCAAAGGATAGGCTAAGCCTTATAATTATGCCTAAGAATCACCCCCAGAGAACCTCTTTTGTTGCTCAGATGTAGCCTCTCTCTAAGCCACTTGGCAGGTGAACTCACAGTCCTCTCCCATAAGTGGGACATGACTCCCAGGGGTGTAAATCTCCCTGGAAACATGGGACAGAACTCCCGGGATGAGCTGGGACCCAGCATTAAGAGATTGAGAAAGGCCTCTTGACCAAAAGGGGGAAGAGAGAAATGAGAGTCTCAGTGGCTGAGAGATTTCAAATTGTTGAGAGGTTATCTTGGAAGTTATTCTTATGCGTTATATAGGTATCCCTTTTTAGTTTAGGGTGTATTGGAGTGACTGGAGGGAAGTACCTGAAATTGTTGAACCGAGTTCCCGTAGCCTTGATTCTTGAAGAAGACTGTCTAGTTATATAGCTTTTACAATGTGACTGTGTGAATGTGAAAACCTGTATCTGATGTTTCTTTTATCTGGGGTATAGACAGATGAGTAAAAATATATACATGGATAAAAAAATAAATAATAGAGGAGATAAAGGGTAAAATAAATTGGGTAGATTGAAATACTCATGGTTAATGAGAGGGAAGAGTAAGGGGTATGGGATGTATGCGTTTTTTCTTTTTTCTTTTTATTTCTTTTTCTGGAGTGATGCAAATGCTGTAAAAATTGATCATGGTCATGAATACACAACTATGTGATGATATTGTGAGCCACTGATTATACACCATGTATGGACTATATGTGTGTTGTGCCGGTTTGAAAATAGTAATATACCCCAGAAAAGCCATGTTTTAATTCTGATCCAATCTTGTGGAGGCATCCATTGCTTTTAATCTTGATTCAACAATGTATGCTGGAAACGTTTGATTACAGTATCTCCATAGGGACGTGGCACGCCCAGTTGTGGGTGTGACCTTTGACTAGATGGAGCTGTGACTCCACTCATTCCAGATCGGTCTTGATTAGTTTTCTGGAATCCTTTAAAAGGGGAAACATTTTGGAGAGAGTCAGAAATGACAGAGCAACAGAAACTTCAGAGCAGAGCTGACACAGATGCTGATACTTGGAGAACAGAACATAGATATTTGGAGAGTTTTTTTTAAAAATTCAGCATAATTTTGATGGCTGTATGATATTTCACTGTATAAACTTTTTTCATGAGATCAGCAGACATTGCCATAAGATGTTAAGCAAGCCAGAACCTGGAGAAAGCCAAGGGTAGCCAAGAGATGAAAGTCAGCCCTGGAAAAGCAAAGTGAGGAACCCCTCCAGGAACGTAGGCTGAAAGCAATGGAGCCTGGGAGCAAGGGACCAGCAGATGCCAGCATATGACTTCCCAACTGACAGAGGTGTTCTGTACTCATTAGCCTTTCTTGGATTAAGGTATCTTTCCCTAGATGCCTTAGTTGGATATTTTTAAAGGCTTAGAACTGTAAACTTGTAACTTACTAATTCCTCTTTTCAAAAGTTGTTCCAGTTCTGTACATTGCATTCCAGCAGCTTACAAACTAACACATTTGTGAAGATTTGTCAGTAAAAATATTTTTTAAAAAAGAATCATTTTGATTGCTGAATAGCCAAGTCATAAGAAAGAAGGGGACACAGCAGAGCCTTACGGACAGAAGAAACCATGAGACAAGCCAGGACTTTGTCTCTATATTGCTATGCATCTGCTGCTTATTCTCTAACTATAAAACACCTTCTTTATTTAGCAGAAAATTTGCTAGTTTTCTCCAGAAAGGGAGTGCCCTTCTTTTTCCAATTCTAATTTGAAAAATACCAGGGAAGGATTCTGATTAACCCAACTTATGGCAGGTGTTTACTCTGACACAGGCGCTCAGCATTAGGTGAACTATGAAATTGTGAAAAAAAGTCTATGCAGTAGAATATTATACAGCTATCAAAATCATGCTTATTTTGACTGTATAAGAAAAAAGATTAGAATGCAATACACCAACATGTTCAATAGTTATTACTTCTGGGCATGCTTATTTTATCCTCTTTATTTTTTCTTTATAACATTTTTTTCTATAATAAGCTCATATAAATTTGAAAATGAGGAAAAACATAAAAATGACTCTGTCATTTTCCAGGCCATTGTTAATAGCCTCCATATGGCCTTCCAGACTCCAAATCATCCTTCACAGAGCTGCAAAAAATGATTTCACTAAACCTCATGTCTAGTCATGATACATTCCTATTTTAAAATTTTATTTGGTTTCTCATAACAAACGCTATAATAAGCCAGATTTTAAGGTCCTCCATGGTTGCCCAAATTACCTGCCAAGTTTGCTTTCCTACCTTAGCCCCACTAGGCACCTTATATTCCTGCACCCCAAACTATTCATAGTTTCCCAAATACACTCTGCACATGCCTTTAACCTCCCACATCAGTGCTCATTCCTTCCAGCAAGCAGCTAAAATTGTCTCCTCCTCTATCACCATTGAAGCCTTCTTGGTGTGATCAAAAAGCAGAGCTCAAATATTTGAAATACTCTTGCCCTGAGAATTTCTATCTGTCATGAATGTCACTTATTATTATTATTATTATTATTATTATTATTATTATTATTATTATTATTATTTTGGTCCAAATATGAAGCCTCAAGAGGAAAGGAGGAATAAAAGGAAACTCACCTCCTCCATCAGATCAACTTAATGTTGGTGGTGAGGGCCCAGCTAAATAACCTTCACTTTTCTTGTTGTCAGGCTCCTTTCTACAATCCTCTATTCCAGTTACCCAAACAGTCACACTTTTAAAGTGCTAGTACTGTGCCTGGTACATAGCAAGCACTCAGCAAAATGGTTAGCTATTGTTATTGTTCTAGTTTGCTAGCTGCCAGAATGCAACACACCAGAGACGGATTGGCTTTTAATGAAAGGGGATTTATTTCATTAGTTCTTCAGAAGAAAGGCAGCTAACTTTCAACTGAGGTTCTTTCTTATGTGGAAGGCACAGGATGGTCTCTGCTGGCCTTCTCTCCAGGCCTCTGGGTTCCAACAACTTTCCCCAGGGTGATTTGTTTCTACATCTCCAAAGGCCTGGGCTGAACTGCGAGTGCTAAGATGAGGTATGCTGAGCTGCTTGGGCTGTGCTAGGTTGAGTTCTCTCATTTAAGCACCAACCAATTAAATCAAACATCATTCATTACAGCAGGCACGCCTCTTAGCCGACTGCAGATGTAATGAGCAACAGATGAGGTTCACGTACCATTAGCTCATGGCCACAGCAACAGAACTAGGTACCTTCACCTGGCCAAGTTGACAACTGACT
>PVIY010052850.1:0-15000 GCA_004026745.1 Myrmecophaga tridactyla
GATAAATGAAAGCAAGGGGTAAGGGGTATGGTAGGTATAATCTTTTTTTCTCTATTATCGTTTTATTCCTTTTTCTGATGTCTTTTTATTTCTTTTTCTAAATCGATGCAAATGTTCTAAGAAATGATGAATATGCAACTATGTGATAATATTAAGAATTACTGATTGTATATGTAGAATGGAATGATATCTTAATGTTTTTTTGTTAATTTTTTTAATTAATAAAAAAAGTTTAAAAAAAAACAATAAAAAGGGGAATGGGTGTGCTGGTGTTTGAATATGCCTTACTAACAAGTCTTTGCCTCTGTGCATTATTAATATTCGGATACATGCAATGCCAGCATGGAAATTGGTCTTCACAGATACCAAGTTTTCCATAAAACACTCACAAAATCAATAAATGTAACAGATGACATTCCATTTGGTAATGGGCACAGGTGCATGCATAGCATAGGAAATAGGCTAATCCTAGAAAATGGTTAAGTCCTTAACTTCGAGAGTGGTTACACAGATGGGCACTGTCAGTAGTCATGACTTCAACCTGGGTACTTGGTCAAAGTAATGCCTGGGAAGCATTTTTATGAAAACTGAGTGAAACTGTCTCAAGTTCTTTTATTCATACAATAAAAGCTGAAAGAAGGGGGAAAAGAGACGAACATTTCCTGTTTTTATTTTTGTGAAATTGTTTGACACAATCTTGACAGAATCCCCTAGTGGCATATGAGGGTTAATTGTACAGCTAACAAACTTTGTATGTTCTGGAATTCGTTTAATAGTAAAAATATTTTCAGTAAGTTGATGTTTGTAACCTATAAGCAGGTGAAGTCTGTGTATGCAAGCTGTTTATAAGGTGTATTATTAGCTTATTCTTGTGAGCAGTGTGGAAAAGTAAGCCAGGAGAGTGATTTAACCAGCTTTAAAGGACCTAAGATGTGCTTTTTAAGCACAGTGTGGATCAAAGGAAACTCCTGAAGACAGAACGTCAACAGTCTTTCAAGTATGGACATGTCAGTGTAAATAAAGAATGACAAGGCAGTAGCAAGACCTTCAACTACAGAGAAGTAAGGGCATAAGATACTATGGTGCCAGTGGGCATCTGTCCAAAGGCGAGTTAAATCGATTTATTACAACTGAATTATTAAAGAAAGTCTAGCAGGAGCTCTTTGCCTTTTGGAACATCAGTGAGAGATAGAGTTGCTAGGGTCACTAGGCCTAGCATTTAGACCTGCAAGGAAGGGCAATAGCATTAGGTAAGGCTTGAATTAGAACTTTTTCACAAGAGTAATTTTTTTGTAAAAGAAAAAAAAAGTCAAATTTGACAGCAATTGAGATACACCTGATTTTCTGGTAGCACAACTCAAATGAGAACATTGGACAGGAAATTTGAAAGAGCCACTCAGTTGCATGCGAACTCCAGAAGATACTCATGGTGAAAAAATTTATGGGTATATGAAAGCAATTCCCAGAGAGGGCCCTTTGCAAATATTGGCCCTTGGTCCTCCTCTCCACTTCCTCGCCTGGAAATGGGTAAAACTGCTCAGAGTTAGGACTGATGCAGCCACATCACTGACGCTGACGACTCAGGGACTCTTTATTTTTAGAGATGAGTGTCATTCTTTGACTTTTCCTCTTGAATAGCATTTTCTGTTTCCACCTCTTTTAGTTAGAGGTAGAAATTCGCTTAACAAAGAAAAAAGATAACAGTCTTTTCAAGCCCATTTCCTTGTGCTCCCAAGAGCTTCTGGGGTTAGGTCAGCACATATCTGTGCTATTTACATCTCTGGATGTTGACAGGATGGCATGTGACTCGGCCAAAAGCTAGAGCTGGCCATAGCAATGACTACTACTGTATTGGCTTCAGATACAGTACACGACATTACAGTGTCTTGACATTACAGTACAAGACATTATTATAGTGATGTCTTGGCTGTTTCTTCAAAATGTGTATTAATAATAATAATATTATTATTATTATTTTTGCAACATCTATCAAAGAAAGAGAAAGTAACCATGCCAGGTTATGTTTAAAGGCCTCTCTGCTGTATCAAAGTCTTTGGGTTTCCTGTTGACTAGCCTACATTTTTCTTTGCACCAAGACTCACCAGTCTCCCCCTCCCCCATGAAGAACATAAGGTGGACACACCATGAAATGCTCTGAAGGGAAAAGTCACCACAGGTTTCTAGGCTGCAAGACTTTTTCAGTTTGCTTAAAAGAAATGCCATTCGGTCCATTTTCAGGGCAGTTCTTTGAGCTTGGGGAAGTAAGGCATCTGCTAAATAAGCAGCCCCTGCTCCCACCCCTCCCCCACCTATCTTGAGTACTTCCAACCTTCTTTGGGTCAGCATTGACCAAGTGAACTAAGAAAATGATTTCAATCAATCAAATAATAAATATCTTTCTATGAGAGAATGTTCACAAGGTACAGTTAACTGAAAAGATCAGGAAATTGACCTATATATATATGTATATATATATATACTAAATTAAATGTTTTTATACACACAAACACACAAAATATACTAAAATGGTGGTGGGATTATGAGTAATTTTTCTCTTCTTTGTGCTTTTCTTATTTTTTCAAACTTCCTTGCAGAGTGAGGTTTTTAAAAGCTTAGGCTTTGGAGCCAGGCTATCTGGTTCAAATTCTGGCTCTAACAGTTCCTAGCTGTGTGACATTAATCTCACTGTGCCTCAGTTTCCTCATCTATAAAATGGGGATAAGAGTTTCACCTACTTCATAGGACTATTATGAGTGTTAAAAGAATATGTATAAAATGCTTATAACATATCTAGCACATGGTAAGCACTAAGTGTTTGTTAAATGAAGAAAATAATACTTTCAATTTTGTCAAAATTGTATTTGATTTTCTCTGGAATACTAGTTGTCACAGTTCCATGGCATTCATATTTTATGATATGTGCTGCTGACGAGAACGTAAATATATCACTAAATTTGTCCTGGATGTCCAAAAGTCAGGGATGCATAACATTTGAAGGGTTGCTAAAATTCTTAAAATTATTAGCCAGGCCATAACAAAGAGCAGGGAATTCCCAAGAGTATACTATGTGCCCGGCCCCACCCCCCACTTGGTCATAGCTGAGTTACGGCAAGCCTCATTCTCTCCTAAACCACAGGTTATACTAGCACAATCTAACTCATGCTGTTCACAGAACTGGAAGGATCCTTGACCTTTAATGAATGATGATTCCCTGCCCAGAGGTCAAAATGCCCTGGGTAAACCTGGGTTCACTGATCTGTGCCTCACTCCCTCATGCAGACCTGGGAGGAGCAGAGGGGCTTTGTGGTGGATAGACAAATAATTGTGAAATTGTTAATGACTGATAGGAGAAATGGAGGCCATAATGACTAGCAGAACGAATTCAGAAGAATCTTTTCCTAATGTTAAAGTAGTATCCATTCAAAAGCAAACCCTTAGTTTTTAAAAATTCTAATTTTCTGGGAAATGATGAATAGCTGTGGCCTTGCAGACTAAAAGGGTGACTGAGCTAATTTTTTATTAATAAAAAAAAATTGTGTTGGGTAACTAGAACCCAATAACTGAAAAAAAGAAGAAAATTAGAGGGAAAAAAGCGCAAAAGGGGGCTTCTTTGTGGGAGAGGGAGGACAAGATGGCACTGAAAATCATGTAAAATCAACACTGATGCTTTTTCCATTCAGCCAATGGAAAAATATTCTAGAAAAAGGAAACGCCAAATCTTTTGTTTATCCAGCTGTCTGTACCAAGTGAATTATTCATGATTAAATGTGAATAATAAACCTATGCAAATATTTGTTATATTGTCAATTTTGAAGGGGTTGGGGGAAGCAGCAGGAAATGAAGTCACAATTTAGTGATTTAGTTAATTTATATCCTTTAGAGATATATCAAGAAAATAGATTCTTAGTGTTATTTTCATATAACACCTCTCTCACCCCAAAAAAGAGGTTGCTTTTTCTTTAGGAAGTTTATGTCCTTTTGGAAATGATAATCTAAACCCTTTTTCTTTGCATCATGACCTTCATATAATTTCCTTAGAAACTAATTGTGAAAGTTTTTTTTTTAATTTTTCTGACTTTAGAGGGTAAAAAGCTTACAGCAGAAGTTCTGCTATAATGGGAAACCTTAACTGACAAGTTTCCAAGTACCTGCCATTTACTGTAAATTCTTACCTATAAATTTCAGTTATAGGTTTTTGATAAAGGGAATATTACAATAATACTGATACCTGGCAGTTTTAAGCTGTTTATCTTTTTGTCACAGAATTGGTTTAACAGTTTCCATTAGAATTGTTACACTAATGACTTTTAGTTACAACTGTTAGATTTAATTTAGCTTGTCCATTCTAAGAAATATCTAAAATCCAAGCAACAGCAATACATTGAAAAGCGTTTTATCATCTTGCAACCTCTAACTTTTCTGTCACTTCACATTGTCATAAATAGAATCTCTTAAATTTTTAGCCTGCAAATGAGTTTTACCTATACCATAATCATAAATGAGTTTCATTAGTAAAAACAATGACCTTCCCCTGAGGCTTATCCTTAGGCTGATCTGATACTGATGAAAGCCCATGTTTCAGTGGTTAACTGAAACATAGGTTCATAGGAATCTCACTTTTGCTCAATAGTAACCCCAATGCCTAGAGGAGGGGCTTGAGAATGGTCTCCCCTGGTTCCTGGGGATCAGGTGTCCTGATCCACTGATGAATAGGCTGGACCATCAGAGGAGTTCTCCATGCCTACCACCTCCCCACCCCTTACCCCCATCCCCAAGCTATCCCAGACCCCAAGCAGAAGGATCTCAGCACTGGGTCAGATTCAGAATAAATTATTACAAACCACTGCTTCTACCTCCTGGTGGTTAAAAAACCCGAGGTGGAAGGCAGGTTCACCATTCACATTTACAGTTTAAGAAGCAAAGGAGCAGGAAAGCTAAATGACTTGTCCCAAAATAAAAGGAGCAGCAAGATTAAGATTAAAAACCAGGCTTTTGACATGCGGGAGACTCGGTTTGATTCCCGGCCCACCCACTTCCCAAACAAACAAACAAAAGAAACCAACAAAACTAACCAACAAACAACAACAAAAAATTCAACAAATGGTGCTGCAGTAACAGGATACTCACACGGAAAAAGGATGAAATTTGACCCCGCCAAATAACGTACAAAAAAAAAAGTCAGGCTTTGTGAATGACAAAGTTCTATTAAATTCCCCGTGTTACACTACACCGCATTACCCTCCCTAACCTACCTAGAAACCAGTGAATTAGTGATTTACTAGCTTTCAGTACAATCCCTAGTGCTACAGTTAACCTTATGCCATTTTCAGTTTCTTCTGCTATTATCATTTCTGGAAAATTGGAACCATGTGAAGCTGGACCTAATAGAGGAACAAGAGACCACATAGTTGTCCAATCTACAGTCCAGGCTTTAGACAACACTGAGTTGAAAACAATCTAGACTTCCAGAAAAGATTATTCTATCACCTTGTCTTTGAGTGCCACTTACTGCATCCTAAATCATTCTCTTTTATTCGATTGACTGGAGATAACTATTTTTCTTATTTTAAAAAAAGAAACCAGTAAAATTGCATCTTAGGGTAAATTGGCAATATGAACAAGTGGTAAACTTAGGCCTTAAATAAGAGGTGGTAATAAAGAACTTGAAATGTTTGTGAAAATATGATCTACGTTTAATAAAACCCCATAAGTAAGTGAAAATTGGTTTCATTATTAACATTTTTATTATCTTGTTTCTCATAGGGGCTGCAGTTATCTTATCAAACTTGTATGTCAATTTATAGGAACTTGTCTCCAATCTGATTTAGTCCAGTGGTTTTCTTCTCATACTATTGCAGCTGGGGAGCCGTTTCATTATGCTTGGAAGTTTCTAAACATTCCCTGTAATTAATTCCTTTAATAGGCTTCTCTTTAGGGAAGGCCCATTAGTAGACATCACTATGAATTAACATCTTAATCCAGGAGAAGTTTTTTGGAGGCAACAGTGAAGCAGATAAATCTTGTTGAAACCAGGGGACTTAACCACATTCCTTGTGGTTTCAGAATGAAATGAGTCTCCTGGGACCCATAGATAGACAGAGATAGTTGTCATTCTCAGTAATACCCTGACCACATCAGTTCTTTAACATAGATAGTTCTAAATGTTGTAATTTCTTAGAAGCAAGCAGGGTGGCTTGGGTGCACTTTTGAGACAAAGGAATGAAATGAAAACTCTCTGCTTATTGACAGACTAAAGACTAATAATTATAAAGGCCATTTAAACCACTCTTTGAGGCTGCTGGACAAATTCACTCCTTATTAACCCACTTTTCCCCCTTCAATCTATAAATTTTTTGTATAGTAGTGAAGATCTTTCTGTTGGAGTTTGGATCTTTTCTTGATTTTTTTCACGTACATCTTTGGAAGCGGGTTGCTTTGGGTTCAAAATTCTGGCTTTGCTGTTTACTAGCTGTGTGGCCTTGGGCAAGTGATTTAACATCTCCATGTCTTAGAAATCGCATCTGAAATTAGGATCACAGAAGCACCTGCCTCATTTGGTTGAGAGGATTAAAGGAATGAGCACATATCTTGTCTTTTTAGCTAAAAACAATAACAACAACACAATTCTTTTCCTGATTACCCTCTTTAATATACTAGGCCAGGCCCTGATCACTTTCCACCTGGATTAATGTAAGCCTCCTGGTTGATTTCTCTGCCATTGTTTAAAAAGGAGGGAAAGAAACGAATGTGCGTATGCAAGTGTGTTTGCTTGTTTATGCTTAAAATAGCTCTGGAAAGACACACAAGAAAGTGGTTATATTACTTACCTATGGGGAGGGGAACTACATGGCTGAAGGATGTTTTTCACTGTATATCCTTTTGTTTCTTTTGAATTTTAAATCATGTGAATGTATTACCCAGTCAAAAATAAGTAAATAAAATGTAGGAAATAAGGACCCTGCCAACATTATTTATTCATTCAACAAATATTTACTGAACATCTACCACTTGCCAGTCACATAGCAGGGTTAGGGTGTCCACAGCCATTATTGTATTTCCTCACCCAGGATCCTTCATGAACTGTGCGTCACAAGCCCAGACTGTTGGTTTAGCTTTAATGCTTGCTTATAGGTGATAGAAAACGGCACTGATTAGTTACCAGGGCTATGGTTGGCATATGACTTAGTAAAAAACAAAGTCAGTGTCAATTTGGCTGAAAGAGATTTCCTTCAATATACTGAAGAGCCTTAAAAAGCTGTAGAAGTAGGGGATGCAAAGGTAGTTCTGTGGCAATATTCTTGCCTTACATGCAGGAGACCCTGGGTTGATTCCCCGCCCATGCACCTCCAAAAAAAAATTCCAACAAATGGTGCTGCAATAACGGGATAGTCACATAGAAAAGAATGAAATGTGACCCACAGCATACAAAAAATATAAATTACAAAAAAAGCTGTAGAAGTGGCAAGGGTATCAGATAATAGCTTGTAACTAACACTCATTGAAACTTAACTTTGTATGTGCCAGGTACTCTTCTAAACACTTTATGTATAATAACTCATTTAGTTCTCATAATAACTCTGGAAGAAGGCACAGAGGTACAGAGAGAGCAAATAACTTGCCCAAAGTCATACGGCTAGTAAGTGGGATAACCAGGATTTGAATCCAGGTAATGTCTAATTCCAGAATCCTGAGTTTTAACCACTTTACTCTTTCGAAAAAGGATTTATGAAATATTCCCTTGCTCCTAAATATCTCAGTTTAAATTCTACCATTAATAAAAGCATCATAGAATTTTCTAGCAGGCAGAGACCTTACTATTCATTTGGTTCAATTCTTATCCAAAGGGATGACATCCTGGACAACTTGGCTAGAATACTTCTAGTGATGCGGAATGCATTACAGCCAGAAGCAGTCACCACCTGACAGATCTAACTGCTAACTAAAACAATAAAATGTTAATTGACTTAGTGCCAGGGACTCTGCTACAGCAATAGGGAGAAGTTCTTCATGTGGTTGAGCCCAAACCTGCATCCCTGTAACGCTCTCCTATTTGGGTCTGTGTTCTGCTGCTGGAACTACCCAGAATGTGTTTGTGGGTCGTTCCTTTTCATGGCAGCCCTTCATATATTTGTAGGTGGCTTCAAAATTCTCCCTAGACTTTCCTCTTTCATATTTGCTCAATCTGTTCTCATATTGCAGTCCATAGGTGAGATTCATTTCTTCCTGTTAACAAGCTTCTTTTTGTTTTAAAATGCAAGTATGGAAGAGCAGCACATTAAGCTTAGTCTGATGCTTTCCTTCCAGTGAGCCCACTTCAGGGGATGGGAGTTTTGACTTTGGGAAACTGGGAGGGTGCTGAGAACAGAAGTAATTTGGGAACATGGCTCAAGTTCTGGCCCAAGGCTTGGAGAGGGCTTTGTTGCCCTGGGTAGGCAAAAAGCAGCACTGGGATGTTAAGCGCCTGGAGCTAAGGAAGAGGACAAACCAGGAGTTAAAAAGTAGCCATAATGATGAATATTTGTTGAACACTGGTTGAACAGCCAACCAGATTGTCCAGCAATCACTTCTTTTAACCTCACGACAGTGTTATAAGGTAGGTGCCACTATCCACATTTTACAGACTGAGTAAACTGAGAGCCAGGAAGGCAAAATAACTCTTCTAGAAAATGGCATTCCGGTTTCGAACCCAGCAATTTAAGTTTTTTCTTACCTACCTTGTTAAAAGGAAAATGGAAAATTAACTGCTCACCCTAGAGTCGATTATTACTCTAGAGATTATCCAAATCGAACCTAGATGCCCCCAGATTTCTCCACCTTCAGGAGTCATGCTTTCCTCTAATATTCATATAACATGCTTTCCCCCCTGTTTGCTTAACCTTACAAAGTCTACTCTTATACCAAGTTTCTGTCCCTGAGTAGTTGAGTCCCCAAAGACTACATACATATTCTACCAGTGTGATCTAGATGTTTCTGGTTGTCTCAACCAGCCTGCCTCTCCACTCTTGCCCTGGGAAACCCTTGTACCACTTTACCCAATGACACAGTCAAGATCAGACTAAAATGTTTCAATAAGAAACATTTTAAAGCTTATCCCCTTTGTAAAGCTTGGGGATAACACAATGGAATCATAACAAGAAAAAAATCTGAAGCTGAATAGATCAATCTATTCCCAGATCTGCTCGCCTAGCCCTTTGCCAGAGGTACCTACCAAGCATGTCTCATGTGCACCTTCTAGCAAGGCTGCAGAGCCCAGCTTACCTACCCCTCCGAGGCACACACACACACACACACGTACACAAACACTCAGCCAGGAGTAATTGTGAGCCCATGTCTTCTATAAGAGTCAGTCTCAAGAACGTTGACATTCCCAGAAGGTAAAACCCTATTTACAGAGAGGTAGTGTACCCAAGGGGAAGTGGACCTTTTACATCGCATGGGCAGATTTACTCCTTGTATACAAGCATCTCCATTTCTGGACAGGACCTGGGCTTTATACTTGTATAACCAAAACGCCCATTAATTAAAGCATTTAAAACATTTTAATTTAATTTTTATTTTTTAAAGAAAACAATGCAACCCTCAATGGTGTCCTCATCTTTACAGAAACTGAAAACTGCACGCCAAGTCTCAGCCAGAGTTTCATTACACAAATCACCCTTAAATAGTACCTTTTTATTTTAACAACAACTATAATACAACTAGTACTTTCTAGAGAAATGCATCTGGGACAAAGGCATTTTCTCACTTGTGTGAGGATCTAAAACTAATCAGCTTAGAGCACCTTGCGTTAGTTCTTATAAGCACAGTGTGGCAAGTTTCATTTTACCATTTGGCCCTTCTAAAGGATGATGATTATAAACTGAGGATTATTTTTATTATTTTATTATTCTTTGAAAATCCCTAAAGATCCAGTACTGTTGGGTTTGAAACTATAATTTGACAATTTTAAAATAATTTGAAAACTGACTCTACTGGTTAGTGGAATTTTAAAAATACATACTCAACTTTGAACTTGTGTGAATCTGTGAATCTAACTTTGACACTGATGAACATTTCCAGCCTCTTCCTGGCAGAGCTGTGCTGGAGAATGAAAGCACCCAGCCATACGAGGAACCCAAGAGAGGGGAAATGAAGGTGTGGTTTCAGTGCCTGGCTTCAAAGGCCGGCGACAATCACAAGCTTAACCCATCTCTTCCAAGTAGACCAAATTTTTGTAAAGACAGAAAAACCCCAAACACCCGAATTCAAATTTCCCCTGCACTATTTCTAATTTACCCATGTCCCAGAATCCAGGCTATCGTCATCTAATCTTTTTAATCACACCAGTGAATCAAAAATAGTCAGGATGAGGGAATGGCTAGTCTAGTACAACTCAGGCTTCCCAGCTGTGGTCTAAGTTTTCATTCTTCTCACTGGAGTTCCAGCTCCTTGATGTACTTGTGTTTATTCATTGCATTGCTATTAAGGACAGAAATGAAGAGACTAAAGAAAAGATTCTTTCCCTGTAATAAATTATTCAGTAAATAGGACTGAACACCCTCCAATCTTGATCGCCGATTGCATTCATGAGCTATGCTGTGTAACGTCAGCTGGTTCACATTTTCACTGTTACCAGATCCTTTTGATAACAGAGCTCCTTCCCTGTGTGTCCAGCAGAGGCCACAGGCCTTCTCTGCTGCCTCTCACATATACTGCATCCAATGCATCCATTCCTTCCATTGGCACTGATAAAGACTGCTCCATTGGGAGAGAAAGTACTAATAAAGACAATACAATCATTATAGAGGTTTCCTAGACAGATTCAAATTATAGGCTTTGACTTGAATCTATCTGTCAACCTCAGGCTGAGTATATGAATATTGCAAATAAAAATCGAGAGTTAAATTTCCATATTAAACAAAACGGGTCCTTCTGAAATCTAGACTAATTATTCCATAGAACTAATTTTATTTGAGATGAAAAGACTTCTAGAATCTTTGTAAAAAGCTCTTTTGTATTAAAAGACTTGAAGTAAAGGTAAATTTACTACCTCATAAAGAGTGACAAATTTTTGATAATTGGTGCAGTTAAAATGTTTTTACTTATACTGAATCAAATTGACCTCCTATAGCTTTTACCAATTAGATCTGCTCTCTGGAGACACACAAAATAAAACCTAATCCCTCTACTAGACAGCTAATCTCTTTTTGTGTTTCTCTTAAAAGAAATTGTGGTGACTCAGGCTACAGTTCTATCAAGGATATAATAAATTCAATGCCTTTCCCCTCCTTTTTCTTTTAGTGGGCAGAGCAAGTTTATGTGAGTACACTTAATACACTGGGAGAAAAGAAAATACTCCTCCCCTGCAGGCTCTGGTGCTTACAGCCTAATTGAAGACTCCAATTCGTAGACTGTCTATAGATAGTCAGAAATGGATAAGAATTTGGGAACGGGGTGGTGCTGGAAGGCAAGCTCACTTAGATTTTCCTTCTTGTTGTTTTAAAACAGCCTTCAGTTGGCTAACATGCTCATCTGTTTTATTTGGCCCCAGCTATTCTCTTCTTAATCTGGGACAGAGGTCATGAGTTCTCAATCTTTTGCATGCCTAAGAGTCTAGGGAGTTTTCCATAAAGTTAAGGCTCCCTTCCCTGAGATTAAGATTTAGAACTGAGGTGGGCCCGGCAATCTGTATTTTAAGAAGCACTCCAGGTAGCGCTGTTTTCACTACACTTTGAATAACACTGATCTAAGTAAATCAACTTTTCCTAGCAGACAAACAGAAAAATACCTTGGATTTTGGTTTTATTTAGCCATAAAGTACACATGTTTAACATCATGGCCTATCTTTTTAAATTATATGTTATATAAATAACATTCCATGTTATATAAATAATAAAAATAACACTTTAAGTCACTTATTATTCATCTAATACTAATCAAGCCTATCAAAATTCTTTCAGATTAAGGAGGAGTCTAATAGCATAATCTGCAGGTTACAAACTAAATCAAAGTGTTTGTTGGGAAGCATTGAACATTGGCCTTAAGAAGGGAGCCAGGTTCCTAAATTGCAGCATATTCCCTGTCTTGAGTTGGCAACAGAACAGGGCTTTAGGCCAGATTTGAGGAACTTTACAGGGAGAGTACATTTGGTACTCTGGTCTAGTGCTTAGCTGATCAACCTCATGATTGAAATTACACATAAAGCAGACGTGGATCAGCACTACCACACACATACTATGCAATTCTGCGGGAATTGTAATAAAGATATAAAGGCATTCCAGTACACAGGTTACAACAAGTTGAAACATTTCACAGTAGTCTAAATGCCTGGGAAATTTAATTATGCAAAGAAAACCCTACTTCCTTTGAGAACAACAGCTTATTTCTTTTGAAAATAGCTGCTGTGGTTCTTTTACAGGTATATTGTTAGTCTCATCTCTAACTCAGCCTTGAAGTAACGCTTATCCCAGACAGCCCTGGTGACCTTGCTTCCTCGTAGCAAAGCGAACCCATGTCCTACCCAGTCATTTAGCATGTAGTAAATTGACTAAAATAAGTTGAGCAACAAATTCAAAAAAAGATTTTGGCAATAGGAACTTACTTCCCTAATAAGATACTTCATGCACGTTTGTTGTAAAATAAAATTATTAAAAAATAAATGTAGTGAAGACATCGAACTTTCATTTTCTGTCAGGGATGAAAACTTTCACTGGTTCGCTGACCTTCCTCTTCTTCCTGGAGCTTTCAAAACTCTGCTGATTGTACGCAAAATCCATTCTTCGAATCTGTGAGAATCATCAGAGAGCACAATTCAGCAAGGATTCTGACATCTGCACAGGGGTATACAAGACAGGTGGACTAAGCATTAATCTCTCTAGCTGCATAACAGATACGAAGCTGTGTCCCTGTGGGCTGGTTTGGCCCTGCACAGAAGCTCTGCTGCCAGTATCAGAGTCTAGGATTCCAAGTTTCAGAAGTTGAGGTCCCCTGCAGGCAACCAGCTTCAGAGGTAGTTTCTTGGCTCTCTAATGAATTTAACAAACCCAGCTCTTGAGGGAAGGGTTGTCAAGGTGTGGGGCTAACAAGGAGCAATTAAGGTTCAGGAGAGACCTGGGGCACTGATTGCTTTAGAGGCAAATATCATGTAAGTTCCAATTTCAGTTAGCAAAGATAGATAGCCTTGCCTGTTCTATCATATGTTCAGATCAATGAATTAGGAAGGACCATGACCTTTCTGATTGGAGAGAAGTGTATGTTACTGATTAAAGGGAATTCAATTAGTGAACCACCATGGATATATATTTCTCCATTGGTCTCTGCTTTCGTAAAGATTTTAGAACTTATTTTTGTTTAACTAAGTGAATAATTGGATATATTATAATTTTTCAGGTATCCCTAATCCTTGGAATTTCAAGAAAACACACAGAGGACGTTTTTATCTTTTCCAGCCATTAGATGGGAAGAAAGGTTTGTCCATGTCCTCTATTCTTTCTTTGCTAGAAGAATGGAATAAGATATGTATTTTAAAGGAAGACTTGTCAGAATATATAGCAGAGGTTCCAACATTATGATTTTATTTGTTGTTGTTACAGGTGCAGGCTATTATGATATGTTGTTTCTACAAAATAGTGGGAATGTCAATAAAGCTTTTAAGTACCATTTAAAACCAAAGATTGGGTCTAAAAATGGTTAATTTAAGAACAAATTTATCTTATAGTTTTAGAAAGCAGCTTAATTACTGAATTCAGGAACCATAAATTCCCTTTGATTAACCAAGTTATAGACTATTCAAAACAGTAAAACTCTTAGAAAATAAATGGAGCTGCATATCAATAACTGATTTGTTATATATGTAAAAGTTTGAAATGGCCTATTCTAAGGAAATGAAATAGCAACATAAAAACCCAAATCACAAAACCAAATTTCTTTACTAGAAGATGAATTTTTTACAGTTTGGTTATAAGAAAAAGTACTTGGAAAATTATGCTTGTATAAAAGTGATGCTTGAACATGCTTTCAGCTCAATTACCCTATCTTCACTTCAATTAAATCTGGGCACACTGGGATGAAGAGAAGGTGGGTACACAAATTCTTGAATGACAAGTTGGTCTAATGGTTTAATAGTTTTGTTCTCTTTTTCTACTACTGTTGAGCAAACCAGAGTTTTATTACAAGTTTCAGAACTGCAATTTTATTGTATTGAATTAATCAAAACTTCTTTAGTAACACATAACATCTCAAGGTCTGGGAACTCTCAATGGTTTACAGAAAACTAGTGGGTTCAAAAGCAAGTAGTCAGGGAATATTTTCTAAGGTAGACAAATAGTCTATATGAACTATATAATCAATATAAACTATATAAACAAACTTATTCACTCAAAAGAACATTTTTTTAATTTTTAAATTAATTTTTAAATTAAAAAAATATGACAAGAAAGAAACACAAACATTCTTAACATATGATCATTCCGTTCTACATATATAATCAGTGATTCACAATATCATCACATAGTTCATATTCATCATCATGATCATTTCTTAGAACATTTGCATCTGTTCAGAAAAAGAAATAAAAAGACAACAGAAAAAGAAATAAAATGAAAACAGAAAAAAATTATACTTACCATACCCCTTACCCCTCCCTTTCATTCATCACTAGCATTTCAAACTAAATTTATTTTATTTTATTTTTTAATTTTTTATTAATTAAAAAAAATTACAAGAAACACAAACATTCCCAACACATACACACAGCAATTCACAATATCATCAGATAGCTGCATATTCATCATCACGATCATTTCCCAGAACATTAGCATCAATTCAGAAAAAGAAATAAAAAGACAACAGAAAAATATAACAAACAGAAGAAAAAAAGTTTAAATGCCATACCCCTTACTGATCCCTTTCATTGATCACAAGCATTTCAAACTAAATCTATTTTAACATTTGTTCCCCCTATTATTTATTTTTATTCCATATGTTCTACTCGTCTGTTGACAAAGTAGATAGATAAAAGGA
>PVIY010052851.1:0-15010 GCA_004026745.1 Myrmecophaga tridactyla
CCGAGCTGCTTGGGCTGTGCTACATTGCGCTCTCTCATTTCAGCACCAGCCAATTAAGTCAATGTCATTCATTGCAGCAGGCACCCCTCCTAGCCGACTGCAGATGTAATGAGCAACAGATGAGGTTCACGAACCATTGGTTCATGTCCACAGCAACAGAACTAGGTGCCTTCACCTGGCCAAGTTGAAACTGAATCTAACTACCACAGAGGGTGACCTGCTAGACAAAAGAAAAGGTCTTGCCGAACTCTGTTTCCCACATCAGTAGGAGACCCGGAGGTAGAGAATCAAGGCACCCACACATCTTATGGCCTTGAGTCTTCGCTCAAATATCACCTCTTCAGTAAAGCCTTCCTGGCACCGCTGCCTCCATCTGGGGCCTCCAAAAGCACAGGTCAAGATGAGGTCCTGAAAGAGGGGTCAAGATGCCCCCACGGCCACACAGAAGGGCTGGGATGGAAAGCAGAAAGAAACATAGTGAACATTCTCATTGCACCCACAAGGCACTGCCCACTCTCCACCTCCCCCGTTGTCGGGAAGTTTGGAAGGGCTGAGGCTCTTCACGCAGTGCCAGGTACCTGTAAGCCCTCAACACATGTTACCAAAAAGCGGGGGGTATCAAAGGGACATTATTGGGACATACGAAAAAATTGGAATACAGACTAAGCTTTGTATCAATGGTTAAGTTTTTGAACTTGATAACTGTACTTCTGTGAGTGAATATCCTTGTTCTTAGGAATGCACATGGTGTATTAAGAGTTCAAGGAGCATGATATATATAATTCTCTCTCAAATGTTTAGAAAATTGTTAGATGCATAGATGATAGAAAGACAATGATATGGCAGATGTGCCAAAGTGTTTAAAAAATTGGTGGATCTGAGTATCTGGGCAGGTGGGGGTATTATGAGGTTTGTATTCTTTTTGCATCTGTTCTGTAAGTTTGAAATTATTGCAAAATAAAAAGTTTGAGGGAAAAACATTAAGAAGTCCAAGGACAGAAGACATGCATTCTTTAAAAAAAATTTTTTTTTTACTGTGAAGTATAGCATATATACAAAAAAGCAATAAATTTCTAAGTACATTTTAACAAGTAGCTATAGAACAGATGTTAAAGTTTGGTATGGGTTACAGTTCCACAATTTTGTTTTTCCTCCTAGCTGCTCCACAACACTGGAGACCAACAGAAATATCAATATAATGATTCAGCAGTCATAGTCATTCATTAGATTTTATCTTCTCTATTATTCTCCTCCTTCTCTTTAAATAACATATATACATAAAAGCAATAAATTGGGTACACAGGCGGTTCAGTAGTAGAATGCTCGCCTGCCATGCAGGAGACCCAGGTTTGTTTCCCGGACCGTGCACCCCAAAAAAAAGCAATACATTTCAAAGTACATCACAAAAATTAGTTGTAGACAGATTTCAGAGTTTGGTCTGGGTTACAATTTCAAATTTTAGTTTTTTATTTCTAGCTGCTCTAAGGTACTGGAGGTTAAAAGAAATATCAGCATACTGATTCAGCACTCATACTCATTTGTTAAACCCAACCTTCTCTGTATAACTCCACCATCACCTTTGATCTTTTTCCCACTCTTTAGGGGTGTTTGGGCTATGCCCAAAACAAAAACTGGCCTGAAATCTCAGTGGCCAGATAACCCCTATTGACATTTAAAAGGAACAAGTTAAAGTAATGCATGTGTGAGATGAGCAAATCCGAGTGTACAGAAAGATACACATGGATAAATAAAAACCTCCCTCCTTCTCCTGCCAGGTCCTTGCTCCTCAAAGGTAACTCCCTTGAGTAGTTTCTTGTGATTCTTTTAAGGAACATATTTACACAAAGAGGTTCAGACTCAGCTCATTCTGACTTTTTCATGTTGGAAGGGACTGTTGATAATATGGGATGGGGGACGGAACTAGCTGATGTTCTGGAGAGGCTGGCCCCTCTGCATTTCAGGACTTATCTGGTCCAGGGACCCATCTGGAGGTTGTAGATTTTGGAGAGTTACCCTAGTGCATGGAACCTTTGTAGAATCCTATATAATGTCCTAGGTGTTCTTTAAGATTGGCAGGAATGGTTTTGGTTGAGTTTTGGCAAGTTATGATAGGTAGCAATGTCTAACTGAAGCATGCCTAAGAGTGGCCTCCAGTGTAGCCTCTCGGCTCTATTTGAACTCTCTCAGCCACTGAGTCCTTATTTGTTACACTTCTTTTCCCCCTTTTGGTCAGGGTGGCATTGTTGATCCCATGGTGCTAGGGCCAGGCTTATCCCTGGGGGTCATCTCCCACGTTGCCAGGGAGACGTTCATCCCTGGAAGAAGACATGGGTTCCTACTCTTCTTTTTTAATACAATATTCATTAGGCCTTTAAAATGCAGTGAGGTGTACAGAATAAAACAAAAACTGGCCTGAAATCTCAGTGGCCAGATAACCCCTTGTTCTAGTTTGCTAGCTGCCGGAATGCAATATACCAGAAACGGAATGGCTTTTAAAAAGGGAGAATTTAATGGGTTGCTAGTGTACAGTTCTAAGGCTGAGAATTAAAACAAGTCTATAGAATGTCCAATCAAAGACACCCAGGGAAAGATACCTTGGTTCAAGAAGGCCGATGAAGTTCAGGGTTTCTCTCTCAAGTGAGAAGGCACTTGGCAAACACAGTCAGGGTTTCTCTCTCGGCTGGAAGGGCACATGGCGAATACGGCGTCATCTGCTAGCTTTCTCTCCTGGCTTCTGGTTTCATGAAGCTCCCCGGGAGGCGTTTTCCTTCTTCATCTCCAAAGGTCGCTGGCTGATGGACTCTCTGCTTCGTGGTGCTGCAGCGTTCTCTGCTCTCTCTGAGTCTCTCATTCTCCAAAATGTTTCCTCTTTTATAGGACTTCAGAAACTAATCAAGACCCACTCAAATGGGTGGAGACATGTCGTCACCTAATCCAGTTTAACAACCACTCTTGACTAAATCACATCAACCAGGCAGATGATCTCATTAGTTTCAAACATACAGCATTGAGTAGAGATTATTCTACCTTTATGAAATTGGATTTATATTAAAACATGACTTTTCTTAGGGGGCATACATACTTCCTTTCAAACCAGCACACCCCTATTGACATTTAAAAGGAACAAGTTAAAGTAATGCATGTGTGAGATGAGCAAATCCGAGTGTACAGAAAGATACACATGGATAAATAAAAACCTCCCTCCTTTTCCTGCCCAGTCCTTGCTCCTCAAAGATAACTCCCTTGAGTAGTTTCTTGTGATTCTTTTAAGGAACATATTTACACAAAGACGTTCAGACTCAATGTCTTGTTTTGCCCTTGGCTTGTTTTGTATTGAATGTAGCTCAGAAATCCTTTCATTTGAGCCCAACAGTGACTCCACTTAAGGGGCCATTTGGAAGGAAATTAGAGACCAGCCCAATCTGGTGGGATATCCTGGTTGAAGGTACAGGGATGGGAGACGGTGAAACATAGATGAGATGTCTTAGTTTGCCACAGCTGCTATGATGAATAACACACACTGCAGAGCAGTCAGTATACACATATTTATTGATTAAGTTCACCATCTCATCTGGGTGCAGTCCATGGCACCCCAAAACGATGACAATTGTGACGCCAAAGGTCACTGATCCCAGATCAACATAACAGACATAATAATAATGGAAAAATTTGAAATATTTTGAGAATTACCAAAATGTGACACAGAGGCATGAAGTGAGTGCATGCTGTTGGAAAACTGGTGCTGACAAACTTGCGTGATGCAGGGCTGCCACAGACATTCAACCTGTAAAAACACAATATCTGTGAAGCACAATAAAGCAAGGTGTGCCTTCGTTCTACATTCTCTGCCTTGGAGAAACCACGTAGAAGATGGCGGATTTTAGGGCCAGCAGAGAGGAACCGTCTGCCTTACAACAGAATGTCTTTTCTGTCTCGTGTTTTCAAACATTGCTCCTTTGATCTGGGCATTCGGGAAATTGGCAGCTATAGGAGCTGCTGCATTTTTTGTCTCGCTGATAATGTTTGGCTTAAAGATCATGGCAATGAGGACATAAATACGAAGTGTGGCGGATGGTTGACACAGGCATGAATTTAAACTGATTGTTAAGAGAAGTTCAACTCATCAGAGTGGTTTGAAAGTGAATTGATGCTTTAGCCAGTTGAAGAAAAAAATCTGTGTAGGTACAACAATCTCTTTTAAAAATATCTTTGCAATTTTTATTTTATTAGAGAACTTTCGGATTTACAGAACAATCAGGCACAAAATCCAGCATTCCCATACACTGCCCTATTATTAACACTTTGCATTGGCGGGGGACATTTGTTGCAATTGACGAAAGCACATTTTTATAATTGCACTATTAACTATAGTCCATGTTTAACTTAGGTTCAGTTTGTGTTGCACTGTTCCAAGGATTTTTTAAAATTTTTTTGTTCTAGTGTTATATATGTGTATATAAAACCTAAGATTTCCTCTTTTAAACACTCTCAGATGTATAATTCAGTACTGCTAATTCTGAATTAGCAGTTCACAATCTTGTGCTACCATCACCACCATCCATTACCAAAACTTTCCCAATTAAGCATTAAATCCTTACACCCTCCCTTTTGGAGCCATTAAAATAACCAGGAGGAAGGCAGTTCATTTTCTCTTGAGATCATGTGACTTTTGGCAGAAGTGGGCAGGGTGGTGGAGAGATGCGATGCCCTGTGCACAGATCATTAGGAAGTGCTGGAGGACTTGCCCCAGCCCCTCCACTGGTTCAGATGTGACTGCAGCCGTGTCGCCTTGCGGGCCCTGTGCTCATGGTACGTGGGAGCCATGTTCCTTCTCTACCTTGCAGTGCATTGATAGAGAAACAGCTGTTTTAAGTGAAAATAGCATCTGGATGTAAAAGTGCTTCGACTTGAGAAAAATTACATGCATCTAAGAATAAAATATGAATTATTCATTTATGTATTCAATAGCTGTCGTGTTGTGGGGTCTTTGGCTAATAATATCGCTAAAAGTCAAGGCACATTCACTCTGGGCCAGGCAATGGTGGAAACGATTTACATGTTAAATCGTTTTGTATTGAACGATAATTCATGGACGATAATTAATAGTGCAATTATAAAAATGTGCTTACATCAGTTGTAACAAGTGTACCACCCCAATGCAAGATATTAGTAATAGGGTGGTATTCTTTAGAGAGAGAAGCTAATAAACGTGTCCATGCTGCTAACCAGTAGAATGGAGGCTCTTTGGCTTAAAAATCCCAGTTCCGTAACCAATGCAGTAGCTGCCTCTGCACAGCAAGCAAAACAGAGTCCGTGCCCTCATGGAGCTTACCTACTCACGGAGAGGGACAGGCAGCAAACAAAATAGTTAACAAATAACACCATGCCCAGAGGAAAAATAAAGCAGGATAAGGGGCTGGAGAGGTGTGGCTGGGAGGTGAGGGTGGAGCGGCTGTTTTACATGGGTGACGTGGGGACATTTGAGTAGAGAATTGGATGGCGTGAGGGAGTGAGTCTGGGTATGAGGGACAGAACATTCCAGCCTGCATATATAGGAAGTCCAAAGGCCCAAGGCAGAAGCTTGCTTGGCATGCTGGAGGTGGGACTAGAGTGAAGGAGAAGGGGAGGGCCAAGTGGTGAGGTTGAATTGATATAAAATGTCTTACAGGCTGAGCTAAAGACTTGTATTTTATTCTTCAGTGTGGTGGGGAGCCAGGGAGAGTTTTGAGAAGGGAGTGTTTTATTTCCTAGTTTGCTCAAGCAAATGCCGTAAAATGGCTTGGCTTAAACAATGGGAGTTTATTTGCTCACAGTTTTGAGACTGGGAAAATGTCCAAATCAAGGCATTGTCAGGGCGACACTTTCTCCCTGAAGACTGCGTTTGTGGAGCTGGCTGCCCGTGATCCTTGGTCCTTAATTTGTCAACATGACGGCGTCTCCCGGTCTCTCCCGTCTCTTCTGGGTTCCATCGACTTCAGCCTCTGGCTGCTGTTTCTGAGGCTTTCACTCTCTCTGTCTGAATTTCATTCTGCTTATCAAAAATTCCAGCAATAGGATTAAGACCCATCCTGATTGAACTGGGCCACACCTTAACTAAAGTAACCTCACCAAAAGGTCCTTACAGTGGGTGGCCCCCCACAGAAATGGATTAAAATCAAGGCATGTTTTACTGGGGTAGTACAACTTCAATCTACCACTGGGGTAACCAGCCAGGCTAGGTTTAAGTGTAAGGGATGGTAGACTCCGTCCACTCAAATAAGGAACTAACTTAAGAGTCAACCTCCTCACCTGGCCCACATTTCCCCAAAACCACCTCAGCATATGCTAATGAAGGATTAAGTTTACTAGACTATGACAGGTGCTTGGGGTATGAAGCTTGCTTGATTGAGTCCCTCTCTATAAGGGCAGCTAGATATGCAAACGAAGGATTCGACATACCCTAATCTGTGATTGGTCAAATACTAAATGAATCATTATAATAAGGTATGGAAAACTCACTTTTTGATTGGCTCGCTTCTGAGACTAAATTGTAACTCCTAAGTAGCCAGACAATGGTGAACGCCGGGGAGGGACTCCTTTGCATCAGTGACTAAGATAAAAGGAGCCTGCAAGCTGCCAGGCTCTGCACTCGCTTGTCACTTGTTCCTGTGAGTGCCCTTTCTCATGAGAGAAATTAAAGAGCTTCTGCTGTACTGCGCGAGTGTCTGAAGAACTCACTTGAGCTGATAATACTGCTTCATACATAAGTCTGACAAAGGACTTATATCCTAAACATATAAAGAATTCTGACAACTCAAAGATAAAAGCACAAAAACACAAAATAGGCAACAATTTTGAATAGAAACTGCCTGACAGAAGATTTATGAATAGCCAATAAGCACATGAAAAGATGCTCAATATCATTAGCCATCAGGGAAATGTCAAGCAAAGCCACACGGCGCTCCCCCTGCCCACTTCCCACCTCCACCCGGAACGGCTGGTGTTGGTGAGAATATGGAACAGATGGAAGTCTAATAAATATGTGGTGGGCATTAAGTGGTATCACCGCTTAGGAAAAAGCTCCAGCAGTTTCCTTTGAAGCAAAACATGCATCTACCCTTGATCCCGCAGTCCCACTCCTCAGTATTTACCCAAAAGAAGTGTAAACATATGTCCACACAGAAACTTGTACCTGAGCAGTCACCCCAGCTTTATCTATAATAGTCCCAAATTAGAAACATGGCAGTTATCCATCCATAAGAAAAGGGATAAGAAACTGTTCTGTTTGAATAATGGATTATTACTCAGAAATAAAATCCTGGTACAACAGCACAGACGAATCTCACAGATATTGGGCTAGGTGGAAGTCAGACATCAAAAAAGCTCATACTCTATGATTGCATTTATAGGAAATTCAAGAACAGGCAAAATCCATCTGTTGTGAAAAAAATCAGAATAATGGTTGTGACCAAGAGAGTAGGGAAGAGGAAAGGGGAAATATTCTGGGCTGACAGTAATATTCTAAATTGTGATGAGCTTTGGGGATACATAGTGCACACATTTATCAGAACTTATCAAATGTTCATTTAAAATTTGTGCATTTCACTGTAGATACATTTTACCTGAAAAAAATAGCCACAAACAAATAGTGAACTCTGGTTAATGATGCTCCTGCTCAGGTGTTTAGGGGGACGTGTACTGAGAGCTGCAACTTCCTTTGAAATGCATCAAAGAAGACCGATGGGTAGAGATGCGATAAAGCAAATATAGGATATTTTAAAAATATGAATGCCGAATTACTTTATTAATCGCAGAACAGATGACGCATAGGTGGGTGTTCACTGTACAATTCTCCCAGCTTTTCTAATTGAAGATGTTTGTAATAAAATGGCGAGCAAATTGCAAAAAAGAAATGGGGCATCTCCTAGGTGAGGGGTGATGGGGGCCTGGGCTCGGGTGGAGGTGCCGGTGGCCGAGCGGTCAGTCAGGGACACATTTTGAAGTCAGAGTCTTTGATGCTGGTTAGTGCTTTAGACATTCAGCTCCACCCAGAGCTGTAAAGAGAGCGGGGATTTCTGCTGCTGTGTTCTCTACCTTTCTCAAACGCCCGTCTCACCGGGGGGAATGTGGAGCCTCCCCCCCACCCCACTGATTCTGCACCCCCGAGTCTTGGGTGAGAGGCTCACCAACCTGGGCTTTAGCAAATGCCCCAGGAGAGTCTAATGCTGGGGAGCCTGGCCCTCGTTCTCGGAAGCGTCGGGGGGGCTGCTGAGGGGGGGGGGAGTTTGGCCATGGGGGCTTCCGGGTGGGCGCGGGGCTGACCTTGGCCGGAGGCTGCGATGAATGAACGGGAAGATGCGGTTGGTCCAGCGTCTGCGCTGCCCAGGGCCCGGGGCACAACGCGCTCGGCCAGCGGCCGCTGGTAGGGTTGCTTTTGATGGAAGCATCCTGGGAAAGAGCAGACCCCCGGCAGAGTGCTTTTAGAGGTTCTTGGGGGAAGAGGGCGAATTCTGATTGGTGTCAGGGTATGGCGTCTTATATTCCAAAGCCAACCTACCTGCTGAGGAGGAGGTTTGATTTGAGCCTGGAAGAAGCAAATGTGTTCAGTAGAAAGTGGTATTTGCGCCCCAGAATGCTGAATATTTATATTTCTGAAAATTGCTTTAACCTGAGATTTGATTTAGCCGAAGGAAAACCTTTTAGACCTTTGACGCCCAGAGTTCAGGGCCCAGTGGCTTAGGAAGGGAAGTCTGTACAGTTTGCCTCTAACCAGGTTACATTCAGAGAGGCTGGTAGCAGGAAATGTGTTCCGTGCGTTCCCTGCGTGCCAGGCCCAGAGCTGAGTGATTGCCTGTGCTGCCCTGTGGGGTGGACACTAACTGCGTCTGCATTTTGTAGGTGAGGACCCCCGAGGTCCAGAGAGGTTAAGCAACTTGCCCAAGGTAGCACAGCTGGAATGGGGACTTGAGTGTGAGACTGGCTCCAAGGCCCGCTACCGCTACGATTTGATTTCCTCGGGAAGAAGTCGATTGACCTATCCCATCTAACTGGGGCGTGATAAATCGGTGTTTCTCATGAAGATACCCCAATGTTTAATATCAATTTGAGTCTTTCTTCCTTCTGTCTTTGAAGATATCCCCTTAGAAGGGGTTCTGCCTTTGCTCAGAATCTTTACCGGCCTGTCTTTTAGGAACCCTCTCAGAATCTGAGATTAGTGCTTGTGGCTTTCACAGGAGGGCAAATGGATCAGATTATTTAGAAATGGCCTAAAGCTGATTTGAATGCGGTGACCAAAACAGGTATCTGGGTAGGAAATCTTGTTTTGAGTTGAGGAAGAGAAAACGAAAACGAATCCCAAAACAAATGACGTGTCTCTGAGGTAAAGAGACCAGCTTCCTTAGGTGGCCCCCAAAATGTCTGTGTTCATCAGGAATCTTGGTTACAGCTGATAGACCCCACCTCAAACTGGCTGTGGCCAAAGTGAGGGTCTGTGGGCATGTGGGCTCCAGGCACCCTTGGGTCCAGGCTCTTGGAATCTTTCTCTTTCTGTTCCTCTAGCTCTACCTCCTCTATTGCCTTTCTGCTCAGTCAGGCCCTTTCCACATAGAAGCAAAGTCGACCTTTCGTTGCTCCAGAGTTATCTCCTACCAGCCAGGCCGCCCAGGTGGAAAGTTCCGGAAGTCCCAGGGAGAATTCTCCCGATCCTGGCTTGGTCGTGGGCCAGGACGTGCTCTGGGCTCCCCCGGGATGACCCTCACACCCAGGCTGGAAGGAAGCTCATTGCCACGCCCACGTTCTAGATTGCCCGTGATTCAGGGGCCTTGAAGAGCGATGGGAGTGTAGTTTAGGAGAAGGAAGGGTGAGTTTCTCTTTATTTAGCTGCAGTTCTCTCTGGTAGCACTGCCGCCCCACTGGCTAACGTTCCGGCTGAAGAGCCTTGGCTGGCCTTGTCCTTAGTGGGAGGTGTAGGTCAGCTCTTCAGAAGGCCCTGGCATCGGGCAGGGATCTTTCCCCAGCATAGTGCCTAATACGGGACATCATACTTCACCCCTCTTGTCACCCCTTGAGTACTTACAGATGGCTTCCCTTGGCCAAGAAGCAGCTCTCGAGGGTGGGCCCCCAGCAGATGACTCAAACCACATTTTCCCTGGTGTCTACTCACCCGTGGGAGGTGGGACTGCCACCTGTTGTCTTAGGTTGGGTTCCCTTAGAAACGGACCCCTGAGTGGGGGCATTTTGTTTGGAAGGTGGTACCAAGAAAAATCAGAAGGGAAGGGAGGAAACGAGGCCAAAGGGCACCCAGTAAAGGGCGGGTCTCTCAAGCAAATGACCGCTGCGGGCCACTGGAGCTTGAAGCTCCTGGGACCCCTGTGTGGGGCACATCCTCAGGCGGCCCGTACCCGAGGAGCGAGGGAGCTGGGGCGTTGGTGCACCCACTGCCATCAGGTCCAGCTTGGGGGATGTTCCCAGGAGTCCTCAATTCCCAGACACCTTCTGCTTGCCTTGTGGGTAAGAGCAGGGGATTCAGGTGGCCAGAGAGAGCCCTCAGGCAGAGAAAAGTGGGGCTGGCTGACAATGGGAAGCTCAGCGGACTCAGGCACTAATGTGGCCCGAGCCTGGGGACATGGGCTTGCTCCTTGGCACCTTCAGCCACGCCTATTCCTGCCACCTGGGTCTTGCCAGGCTCTGCTTCCAGGTGCCACCCAGGTAGATGGTCCAACCAGCCATCTTCCCTGGTGTCCACTCACTTCCCATTTCTCCTTTTCTCTGATCAGGAAGGGACAAAACAGATCAACAAGAACCCTGACCAAGCAGATGCCCCCACATTAAAAGATACCTACTTTCTGTAGACATGTCTGTCTTCTGCCAGTGAGTCTCTGGTGGCTACCTCTCTTGGCTCAGGGTGGGGAGAAAGGAGACCCACAGCTCTCCCCGCTTAGCCGATACCTCCCTCTGCCCCCACCTCTTCTGCCAGTAGAGTCTGGGATGGGAAGGTGGGTGAATACTGCAGGGCCCTCTGCCTCTTTCCAACCCGAGGGAGAGTTGTTGTGGCTCCTTGGTGCCTCTCTCCCATCCTCAGCTTTGGGCTTCGGTGGCCAGTTCTGGGGTCAGTGGGAAAAGTCCCCACTCAGCGTCCTCTTGATGCCCAAGTAAAGGCTTAGCCAGGGCCCGGAGCAGAGAGACTAATAAGTATCAGCATTTGCTGCTATTTATTCTTTGTGTCTCTGGCACTTAGAAGAAACTCAGTAGATGCTAATTGACTTGAATAAATATCATCATGTAAATGGCATTTGCTTTTGAGTTTGATTGACCTGGTTAAAGAGCCAGTTGCCAGCTGTGTGACTTTGGATCTAAATCCTCCCTCTAAATTAGGAATGCTGATGTTACTTCCCAGGGGTGGAGGTAGGGGTGGAAATATCTTGGCAATAACTGTCATGACAACTGACTCTCAGGGCTAAGAGCTAAGCACTCTGCCCGTACTTTCATTGTCTTAGCAATTACCATCAATCCATTTTATAGATGGGGAAACTGAGGCATGCTTTAACTAACAAGCCCAGGGCCACAGAAGTAGTAAATAGCAACACTGGGATTTGAACCCAGGCAGCCCAGAGGCTCGGCCCTTAACGACTCCACTCCACATACTTTTGCCAAACCAAGATCCAGCAGGTAAAGCACCTGGTGCATAGAAGACACTGAATACAGGGATTGGGAACCCCGGCACTGGGAGGTTGGGGGCAGGGAGGAGAGCTGAAGAGGGAGGATGCCAAAAGGAGGAAGGCAGTGGGGGACTTAGAACTCGATTTGTGTTTCAGTGTGTGCTACTTGGGTCTTAACCGTGCCCCGGGCAGACAGGAGATAGCAGGAATTTAGGACTTTTATTTAAAGCAAAAATAACTAGTTTGATTTGAGGTGACTAGAGTTATGTACTCCTTGGGCCTGATACCTGGGAACTGCCAGAGTTATAAACGCCCCCAGCCTGCCGTGTTGGCTGCCAAAAACAGCTCAGTGAACAGTCCCCAAAATATATTTTGTATTTTGACATCCCTCCTCGGCCCGATAGCATAACAAGCAAAGCCCTTGACAAGTTTTTTAAATGTCAAGTTTTTAATAAAAATCCCTCTTTAACTCGGCCCCAAACTTTCCAGGCAGAACCCTGGCCTTTGTGTGGGTGTTAAAAATTGCTTCCTGCCCAGGTTTTGGTGGCACTGTCCATCCAAAACATTCTCTGGACCCAGGCCAGAGACTGACAAAGCAGCCGTCATCTAGAAGCTTCTATTCATGTCATTCTTATTGTTTTCCTTCTTTGTAAATAGAAATTGATTTGGGGGGGCCTCAACCTAAGCTTGTGATTCCTAGTCATAACTTAAGCTAGAAGAGGAACTTCAGATAATTTGGATCAACTTCCCTGTTTTGTAGATGAGCAGACTGCTGCACAGAGAGGTTGGGTGACTTGCCCAATGTCACGCAGCTTTCAGTGACAGAAGCAGAACTAGAATTAGTTCACCTGACTTCCAGGTCAGTGCACACTGCTCTACACAAGGGAGGCCCTGATGTCACACAGTCCTGGGTTCAAGTCCGAACTTTGCTGCTCACTGGAGGTGTGGGCCTGTGTAAGTTATTTGTCATTTCTAAGCCTCAGTTTCCTCTTCTGTAAAATGGGGCTCATGTAATGTGCTGGATCCAGCTTCCGCTGGCTTACAAGAGTAAATTATCAAATTTTCAGGATTTTCACAAGCTGGTTGGTTGGCTTCTCGAAGGTAACTTGAAATCTGCCTGTGGTGTATGAAATGGACAGATATTACAAATCAAAGCATTTTCTTTTTTTTTTTCCTGGTAATTAAACATTAACTTGCACACCACAGATCATAAAAGTATGTAGTTCAGAAGCTGTTGTGGGTGTTGAGTAAGCTAGTTGACGTAAGGTGCTGTAGCATTTGTATACAGTGGTGCCATATCATGGCCAAGAATTAAAGTCCCATAATTCTCAGGGCCAGCTGTGTGGCCCTAGGCAGTTGTTCACATCCCTAATAAAAATTGTAATTGCTGATGCTCCTTGAACACTCAGTTGCTATTCTACAGGTTTTATTTTAATTTTAGAAACTACCAAGGGATTACCATTATCCCCATTTTACAGATAGAGAAACTGAGTCACAGAATGTTTGAGTCACTTTCCAAGGGCCATGGAAATAGTGAATGGAGGAGGTGGTCTTTAAATCCCAGTGGTCTGCCCCTGACTTCCACCCTGTCTCTCTGAGGCTCAGCATCCTTCTTTGTAAAATGGGGGGAGTAACAACCTGACTGCAAAGATTGTAGTAAAGGTGTCATCTGCTAATGCTTGTGGTGTTCTCATGGACCTGGCACAAAGCAAGGCCACAGCTAATGTGAACTGACAATTGGTCAGCACTGAGTAAATATTGCTGTCAATCATTACTATGATGATTACATTGAAATCTTCTAATCCAAGGGCCTACACAGAGGCCTGCCTCTCTCTAAATGCAACCTTGGGGGACACTGGGGAGACCACCTTTTTCTCAGCTTCACCCTCTCCAAGCATCAGGGCTGCACCCCTATGGGGGATTTTTTAAAACCTTCCTCTGCTAAGTCACCCTCTATTACACATTCACATGGGACACAAATATCTTCATGATTTCAGCTCACTCAGAAAGTTCTATCCACATACTTCTTCACCAGACCTCTTTGTCACCAATTTTCCAATTATGGTTTTTCCAAGTTCCTGACCATCCAGCCAAGCCATTACCAACAGCCCATGAGTCAGTATACAAACACACCTCTGGCCAATTCTCCTTCCAAGCGAAATGAACAGCCAGGTGCACTGCTTGAAGTTCTGCCCACTGGGAGGATTTCCTCTCACCACTGTCCTTCAAGAACAGCCCAGAAAGGGGCTCCAAAATCCTAAGGGTCTGCATTGTGATTCTCCTATAGGGGCCTGCCAAAGGCTCCAGACAGCATCTCTATTTGCCACTGACACTTCCAGCACCATTGAATCTGCTGGATCATATGGCCCAAGTGGCAAAGCAGCTTGTACAACATCCTGGACCTGTCACAGAGCCTCCTCTCATTCAGGTCCCCACTCAAAATTAGCAGCTTTTCTGGTCACTCAATAATGGGCCGGAGTGGCACACCCAAATGAGGAATATGTTGTCGCCAAAATCCAAAGAGACCAACTAGGCATTGTGCCTCTTTTTTGGTCATAGAAGGGGCCAGCAACATATCCTTTACCTTAGAAGGGATATCTCTACATGCCCCACACCACTGGACACCTAGAAATTTCACTGAGGTGGAAGGCCCTTCTATTTTGTTGGATTTATATCCCATCCACTGACATGCAAATGACTTACCAGCAAGTCTAGAGTAGTTGCTATTTCTTGCTCACTAGTCCAGTCAATATGGTATCATCAATATAATGGACCAGTGTGATGTCTTGTGGGAGGGAAAAATGATCAAGGTCCCTGCGGACAAGATTATGACATAGGGCTGGAGAGTTGATATACCCCTGAGGTAGGATAGTGAAAGTATATTGCTGACCTTGCCAGCTGAAAGCAAACTGTTTCTGGTGGTCCTTACTAACAGCTATTGAGAAAAAAGTGTTTGCCAGATCAATAGGTGCATACCAGGTACCAGGGGATGTATTGATTTGCTCAAGCAATGATACCACATCTGGAACAGCAGCTGCAATTGGTGTGACCACCTGGTTGACCATATGATAATCCACTGTCATCCTCCAAGACCCATCTGTTTTCTGCACAGGCCAAATAAGAGAGTTGTATGGGGATGTGGTGGGAATCACCACCCCTGCATCCTTCAAGTCCGTAAGAGTGGCAGTAATCTCTGCAATCCCTCTAGGAATCCAGTATTGCTTCTGATTTACTATTTTGCTAGGTAGGGGCAGTTCTAGTGTCTTAAACTTGGCCTTTCCCACCATAATAGCCCTCACTAAATGAGTTAGAGAGCCAATGTGGGAATTCTACCAGTTGCTCAGTATGTCTATTCCAATTATACATTCTGGAAC
>PVIY010052852.1:0-14990 GCA_004026745.1 Myrmecophaga tridactyla
AGAGCAGCAGACTAAAATGGGTCATAGTTTTATTTGTCCTGTGGCCATTTCTAACCAGTCCCTAATACAAGGTCGCACTTGTTTCTTATTTCCCATCAATTCTTTAAGACCTTGGGGACAATCTTTCCGGCAAATTTCCTTATTTAAGTTCTCCAGAGTCTGTTTCTTTTGTTGAAATTAGAAAGTAAGAGGGGAGCAGGGAGAATGAGAGAAGAAAAGGAAGGAAGGGAGGGAGGGAAGATGGAAAGAAGAAAAAGAAAAGACAGACTCAGACCCTTGGGGAAGAATGAGTGAAACGTGCCCTCGGAACAGCTGGGCAGCAGCTGCCATCAGGACAGTGGTGGGTGGAGGTGACAAGTGACTCTGGTCAGCAGTGCTGTCTTCCTGGAAAAGCCAGGCTGAGCTTAGACATTTGCATCTATGTTGACACTGGGCCAGCTGTGGAAAGGATTTTAGAAATTTCTTTAGCCCTCACACATTTCATCGGGCTCCATGGTATCTTCTCCTGGCAGAGTCACAACCACACCTACTGAGTTCTCTGCTAGAGACAGGAATGCCAAGGCTTTCTGATTGCCCCCAGGCTCTCAGGAGAGACCCTGGGCCTAGTGTGCATCCAAGAATTTTCTAGTGCTAGGGTCAGAGCACGGGCCACGGCCAGGCTAACCGAGGGAGCCCCCAGCACCAACACCCCGGCTCAGACTGCAGAGTGCAAGGAGCGTAAGAGTCACCTGGAGAATCTGGTAAAGAGGCCATTTTCTGAGTCTGCCCAGACTGATTCGGTATGCTGGAGAGGGCCCAGGACTCCAGGTTTTACAACCACCCCAGGAATCTCAAGCAAGAGGTCTCTCTTCCGGAAACATTCGGCTGAGGATTGGGATTTGGGAGAAAAAAAACACGGGGTGTGTCCCGGTGGTGGCTGGAACTTTGCCCTCAGCTGAGCTTTTGTAAAACATTTAGAGGCTATGGTACATCCGTCCTTCACCCCAACCCAAGATCATTTGTCCCAAAATATCTTCATATTTTGCTGCTGCCACTCTGGTGTCAGAAACATTCCACAGCCTCTCATCACCTCAAGGAGAAAGGCCCAACATTCATCGAGGGTGTGTGCACCAGGCACCTCAAAACTACCCTAGGGGGGTGATGGCTAAGAGATGGCACATGACCTACTGAAGACCACACAGCTGGGAAACGCGGGGCGAGGGTTCAGAACCAGCCTCCAAAGCCCAGCTCTGTTCTTCCCACTGGATTCTGTCAGTGTGCCGGCAGGAGGTGGGGTGAGCAGGAACGAAGGTCACAGATGAAGAATCTGTACAAAGGTGATTATAATGCTGTATGGAATGTGTTCTCTGTCCCTGAATCAGTGAGTTCCTGGCCTATTTATCAGTGTGGATGGGCAACCCTCCACAAGAGTAGAATGCAGACTTAAAAGCATGTTTGGCCTCTACTCCTTCCAAGGGGACAGGACATAGGCTGTGGCCTTGAGGCTAGCCCTGAAAGGTGATCTTAGCCCACCGCCCTCCCCCCACAAGCCCCCATCTGGGGCTGCCTCCCACAGCCTCACAGGGCAGCCCCAGCCCTGATACGAATTCACGCCCAGGGAAGTCCTCAGAAGATTTCTGAGTGCTTCCTGGAAATCAATGCATGTTTGACCAGCTGCTTCCCTTTCATCTCTTCATTGTATAATTCTGCCCCAAGAACACAAAAACATTGGTCTAGCAGGATTTGCTCTTTTTAAACCTGGCCAGAGCCTCACTAAGGTACATTAATCTTTAACTGCTTATGGATTTTTCTGCTCAGAATATATGCCCTGTGCTTTCATTTCACGTGGGATTCAAATTCCGCTTCCATGTCGATGATGACGTGGGAGGCTTGTTTTCTCTCTGGGGTCCCCTTGCATGGGCTTATTCACGAGCTCTGGCAGGCCCCCCGGCTCCCCGGGAACCCTGGCCTTGCTCAGGAGACGGCGGGTGGATAAGGCCTTGGGCTTCGGGATCAGGCAGAGCCAGACACAGACTCAGTCCCAGCCCTGCCCCTCCCCATCGTGCGACCTTGACCAAGCCACAAAACCTCTCTGAAGCTCAGCCTTTTCTGAATATGAAGACAGATGGCGTCACATCTTACCCTGGGGCCTACAGTCAGCACAAAACCACAGAACTCTGCACAAGAACCCTGTGTCCCCACCCCACCGCTCCCAGCCCTCCCCTTCCTTCTCTCCTCTCTGCTTTCCAATCCACCTCTTCACCTTCTGTCCTTCAAGGCAGCTTTTCAATGGCCTCCTCCAATCCCCCTCTCCCCCAGCACCGTCGATTAGCTCGGGAAGAAGGCCGGGGTGGAGCAGGCGAACTCATAATCTTCCTTAGAAGGCAGGGAGATGGGGAAAGCTGTGAATATATATAATTCATATTTTTCTCAAATTTATTACCGACCAAAAACATATTTTATGAATCATCAAAGAGAAAACACAAACTGTATAAGTCTTCTTCTAAGTCTCACACTCTCACAATCATGTCCTAAACCACAACTACACCAAATATTTAAGCAAGACTGCTCAAGGTAAGTGTATTCGTTTATTAAGCTGCCAGAATACAATAACCAGAACTGGGACGGCTTTTAAAAAGGGAATTTAATAAGTTACAAGTTTCCACTTCTAAGGAAGTGGAAGGGTCCAGATTAAGGCACCAGCAAGAGGTTACCTTCAGTCAAGAAAGGCTGATGGCTTTTCTGAACACCTCTGTCAGCTGGGTAGTCACATGGCTGGCATCTGCTGGTCCCTTGCTCCTGGGCTCCATTGCTTTCAGCCTCTGTCCCTGCGGGGGTTCTTCACTTTACTCCTCCAGGGCTGGCTTTCATCTCTTGGCTTCCCTTGGCTCTCTCCAGGTTCTAGCTTGCTTAACATCTCATGGTGACATCTACTTGGACTCCAAGCATCTCCAGACATCCATGTCTCTGTTCTCCACTTGGGACTATATTCAGAACTGTGTCAGTTCTGAAGCAAAATTCTCCAAGCATCTCTGTCTGCACTTTCTGTGAGTCCTTGCTTAGCACCCAAGCTACTTCTGTCTCCATCTCCAAATGTCTACGTCAGCTCGGCTCTTCATTTCTAAGGTTTCTCAAAATGTCTTCCCTTTTAAAGACTCTAGTAAACTAATCAAGACCCACTGTGAAGGGGTAGAGTCACATCGCCATCTAATCAAAAGGTCACACCCACAATTGGGTGTGCCACATCTCTGTGGAGATAATGTAATCAAGGTTTCCACCACACAGTATTGAATCAGGATTTAAAAAACCGGCTGTCCCCACTAGATTGGAACAGGATTAAGACATGGCTTTTCTGGGTTGCTTAATACTTTCCAACCAGCACAATAAGTGATCAAAAAAAAGGGATTGGCCACCTCTACCCCGTCACTGGCCCAATGGGTCTATTGAAAAGGAAACAACCATGTGAGTCAAGACTTGCCTACATCCATCTTCTTTCTAAAACTAATTTGATAATGGCTGCCCCTAGTTGTGCAGCTTCTCAGATAACCTTTAGCCCTTTCACTGGAACATTCCAGGGGAGGGATGCTGGCTGGCCACCCAAAGGCAGATAAATCATGCTGGTCCTTTGCCCACCTGGCAGAGACTCTGGTGTAACTTAACTCCCATTGACATCTCGCTAAAAATTCTGTTAGTAATGGTTTCTGAGCAAAAAGCATTCCACATCACTCTCATGACCTGGTACAATGTGGAAACATGATATTCTCCAGACTTTCCATCTATCATATTTCCCCCAGGATGAAAGAGCCATTTAAAGACTGAAATGAGACTAAAACTCAAAGGCTGGCTGTTTCTGACCTCCTTCCAACCAGCTATGCCACAGCTCTCCAAGATGCTGTCTCCCAGCTGAACATATCCCAGGGAAACTTACTGTCAGACATCCACAACTCTACCAAAACTCCTCCAGTTCCCTCTTCTGAAGTAGTGGGCCTCTACTCCATGAAGTCCGTGGTATAGGGCTGTGATCCAGGACAAGCCAGGACAATCCCCTACCTGGCATGGACTGCCTGTGTGTGGCTTCCCCCTGCACTGCTGCAGTAGCTGGTGGGTTTCCTGCCTGCCCCCCAGAAATCACAGGATTATACCAGACCCAGGCTTCAGACTCTGGGCAGCATTTCCCTTGCAAACCGATGTCTTTGGAGCCACAGAATTGGAAAATTGGGACTATATTATCCTCACTCTGGCAGGATCCTTGTCAACTCCCACCTTCATACCATCCTCTCCAAGGTGCCCCGGCCATCTAGCAGTAACCGGGGAGTCTACCACATCTGGAATAGCTGCAGGCATCTGGCATGTGAAAAAGACACTCCACCCCAAAAAAAACTGGGCCCCTGCATGACTCAGTGGACAGCTATGGCTGCCCATGAGACCTCCTCCCATCTTATCAAATCCCAGGAGGCCCTCGGAGCTCTGCGCCTGGTCAGCCTTCTGGTAGTATGCTCCACTGAGTAACCCCTCACGTGGTGTAACATCAGGATTAGGGAAGTGGGTTCAGTTTATAAACAATTAAACCACTCAGAACTCATATCTGTGTTCAGCAGTTCTCTCCCCATTCTGATAAGCGTCCACATGTACAAAGAGGATCGAATGGGCCTTGTACAATCCTGGTTAAGAAAATGACTACTCACTTCTTGGTATCAAAACCCTTCCCAGGACAGTGCAACAGTGGCCCAATGGCAGAACTCTCACGTGCTATGCCAGAGACCCAGGTTCGATTTCCAGAGCCTGCCCATGCAAAAAAAAAAAAAGAAAGAAAGAAAGACACCCTCCCCAAATGCAAACGCAAACTACTCTGACATACTACTTCTCACCTTGCAAAAATCCAAAAGGTTGGCAACGCAATCTGTTGGCGAGGCTGTGAGGAAACAAACCCTGCCATAGACTGCTGGTGGGAAGGCAAAATGGTACAATCCTCTGGAGGGAAATTGGGTAATATCAGAAGTACAAAGTACGCATGTTTTGGCACAGCCACCCGACTTCTAGGAATCTATCCCAAAGACAGACTGGCAAAAATATAAAAAAGACTTAAACTGTTTGCTGCAGCTCTATTTATAGCAGGAAAAGACTGGAAACAAACCAAATGTCCACCAGTAGGGGATTGGTTCAGTAAACTAGGGCACGTGCACACAGGGGACGGCGCTGCAGCTGTAAGATGGACTGAGGACACGGTCCCTATATCACTGTGGGGTAGTGGCCAGCAAGGCTTATTAAGTGTAAAAAAGCATGTGGTATTCTACCATTTAAGAAAGGAGAGATATGAATATATATTTATATATTTTAATGGAAGGATAAACCATAAAATATAAGAGATTTATTAACCAACTGCAATGTATGAAACTTGTTTGGGTCCTATTCAAGCAAACAAACTGATAAATGCTACGAGATAATTAACTACTTTCTGGCAATTAACATCTGCCAATTGATGTTATTTGTTTAGTTGCGATGATGGTGTTATGGTTATGTTTTCATAAAAAATGTGTTCTTTTCTTTTAGAGATACTTCTTGAAGTGTTTCCATAGGAAGTGACATAATGGCTGGCATTTACTTCAAAATGATTTTGGAAATGGGGGAGTAGGTAGAGATATAGATAGAATGAGATTGGCCACGGGTTAATAATTGCTGAAGTTGGGTGATGAATCCATGGGGGGTCAATATACTGTTCTCTCTATGTTTATATAGTCTTAAACTTTTCCATAGTAAAAGAGTTAAGAAGGCATGAGAAAGAGGAGAAGCAGGAGAAAGGAACGGAAAGCAGAAAAGAAAACAAAGAGGGTGAGAGAGGGAGGATGGAAGGGAGTGAGGAAGGAAGGGAAGGAGGGAGGGTAAAAATAGAGAAAGAGCGAGAAGGCCTTCCATGCAGTGTATGCCACAATCTACAGAAACAATTTTCTGATTGGATGAGGGGTCAGCTGGAAGATAGCGCACCCACTCTGCAGAACCATTTCTAGACCACTCCCCAAAGTAGGTTTAAATTCTGGGACTTGTAGATGTGATGTGTCATTTGCACGTTGAAATATTCAGGAACCCAGCACCAGCCCGCAGCCCACCTAAGCAGCAGCACCTGTGGCCTCTTAACAAGCCCCCTCACCCCCGAGCACAGTGGCAGCAGGTAGCCGGCTTTGCTGGGCCACTCTCCATCCTTTCAGGCATTAACCTCCCAGGTGGCGTGGTGGACAGATGGCATGCTGGACAGCTCGGGGACTAGAGCACGGTCGCTCTGCAGGGCACAGTTCTAGAGACATGGTTGAATTCAGGACTCGACAGGTTTCACAAGTCTCCGAAATAGAATGAGCCCTTAAAAAGGGAAGCAGACGTGTGCTTTTGAGTCAGCGCAGTCAGATGAGGAAGGCTTCCTCTGTCCTTACGAGGCCGCCTGACCCTGCCACCTGGAGCGGGCCCCAGGTGTGTAGGTGTGGGAGACCAGCAGGGAGGGCAGGGGGGAGGCTGGATGGCACCGCCTGCCCCAGGGTCTTTGGAGGAGCCTCTTTTGGGGAAGGCCGGGCCTCGGTGTGTCCCAGTGCTGTCTGCTCCAACCCTTTTGCCCTTGGGAGCTGTGCTGCCCTGCAGTGGGGGGTGGGGAGAGGGAGTGGGCCGGTCCACCTCACAGAGTGGTTTTAAGGATTACAGGCAATCGTGTAACCGCTTCATGGAGGTCTCTTCCGAGCTCTAGACTCTTCCCGTGCAGCAGAGTCAGCACTGAAAGAGAGAAGAGGCACATGGCCTCCTCCTTCCCTTAGGGAGGCTCAGAGCACCTTCCCTGAGCTCCCCCACCCCATAAGATCACCCGTGGGTCCTCTCCCCACACCTGCCCACGGCCACCCTCCCCACCTACCCACCCTGCTGTACCCTCCACCTGAGGGCGGCACCCGCTGGCCTGGCTGCTCTCCATGGGCTTGCAGCTCTTGGGGCCCCCGAGACTTGGTGGTGACGGCTGCTTCTCTCCTTTAAGGCTGGTGGGCAAGCAAACCCCGTCGGGGGCGTCCTGGTAAACCGCACCTCGCAACCAGTGCCAAGTCGGCCCCTGCCTGCAGCACCCCTCCCATCTCCTCCCCCCACCCAGCCTCCTCCCTCCACTCTGGTCCTGGCAGTCCTGGGCTCTCTTTAGAGCCTCAAGCCCTGGACCCATCCAGCCTCCACACCACCTCCCTCTTCTTTACATATTCTCCTAAGCTGCTCTTTCTGTGCTTTACACATGTCCAGTGATATCACTCCAGACAGAAGGAACCCCCAAAATACTTTCTGATTAGTGGATTAAATTGAACAAAGTGGAGTGGGCAGGGGAATGCCAAACATTCCCTCCACACAGCCACAGGGCACTTTCCACCCCATCTCACTGGTCTGATCTTAAAGCCCCAGAGGGGGCGAGGGGGTGAGGGGGACAGGCCAGCACCCTGCTCTCCCTTGTTTTTCCCCTTTTTTTTTTTCCTCTCATAATGGAGTAGTTTTTATTAGGCAGTCCCCACAAGCAATGATAAACCTGGATAAAATGTCACAACAGCTGTTTAAAGGCATTGGAGAGCAACCAGTACAGACAGGACTTGTGGGGTTGTAACCCCTGGGAAAAGGGACGCACAATGGCGAACGCCAAGTCTACACTGGATTTCCTGCTGAGGGATTAGACGATTTTCAGGGTGAGATTATCAAGATGCAGGAGGAAGAGGCAGCCTCTCTGGATTGAGACTGGGGGTTGACATTTTCCAAAAGCAAAATATAAGGACTTCTGACTCCAGGTAGAAGGTGGTGATAAAAGCAAGACAACTCAATAAATGACTCATTAGACCATGCATGCTTGAAGGATCAGGGAACAGCGCACGCAGAGCAGACTACCTGAACTAAGCTTCCAGAAAGGCTAAGTGCCCTTGCAAGGTGAGGGGAGGTCCCCAGACATTTCCCCACATGGAGGAATTTGCTTAGAGTAGACTCTGAAAACCATAAGCAGATACTAAAGTTTTAAAAAAGCAGATAGACATGTGGGCTGTGAGTGGGTGGAAGTTGGGTGTGAAATCAAGAGCATCCTGGAACTCAGGGATTGTTCTCCCCACAGACTATTGACTAGGGCAGGAAAAGAAAGGTAGCATATCTCCTGCAGCTCCAAGTTTCTTCTGAAGATGCCTGCAACTAAATTCAGAAGGCTGCCCCTTACAGGCATGAGGATTTGATGGCCTGTAATCAAAGCTGCAACCCAGCCAGAGCGGCAGTTCAGTTCCCAAGAAGAAAGTGTTGAGCCCTCCTTTTCTTTACTTGAGAGGCAACAGCCAACTTCTGTGTTTTTCCCCTTACTTCTCGGTCTCCTCTGGCTCAAGCAGAACAGTTCTCGGGGCCACATCCGTACATCCCTCATCTCCTTTGCTCCTCACAATCCTGAGAGGTAAGGAGTCTGAGCATCCCCATTTTACAGATGTGAGAACTGAGGCAGAAAGGATAAGCAGTATATCCCAAGTCACTCAACGAGGCAGTGACACAGCCAGCTTCAAACCAGGCAGTCTGGTCTGCTGCTAGAGCCTGCATGCACAGCCCATCTCCAGCTGCTTCCAAAAGTAACTGCAGAGGTCCTAGGGGCTGCATCTGGGACAGCCCACCTGGGAAGGGCAGAATACACTACGCAGCCTGGACACTAAACCAAACCAGATGGGAACCGGGCACTCCAGGCCAAATCAAGGGCCCTAGGCTCTGCTGGCGAGCTCAGAAGAGTGGGGTCAGGTGAGCAGATGTCCAAAGTGGCCAGAGGAGGGAGAAGCTGCCAGATCCTGGTTGTTCAGGAGGCCAGGGGAGGATTAGAGAAGGAGGGGAGGGGCAGGCGTCTGCCTAGAGCCTGAGGAGACTACTCCTGCTGTTACAGGCCAGAACTGGCCAGGCCTCTGCTGTGCACCAGGCACCGTGCTGGGCATTTGGCATAAGCCATCTGCGGAGACGCATCACACAGTGAGGAAGATGGCAAGGATGAGAAACCCAGTTGGCTAGTGGTGATGGAGAGCAGACTAGCTGGGGGCTGGAGGAACCAAGGAATGGCTCTGGCTGGCCCTCCATCCTGGTGAGCCAGGAGGGCAAAGAAGTCTTAGGGAACCCTAGTCAGATGTCTTGGGGAACCTCAGATAGGTCAAGGCCCTCCCACCCACCTAAATGAGCCCCAGGGGCCTCTTCTTGTACCTTCAGGTTAGACAGGGCTGGGTTAGGCTGCCCTAAGTCTCCTGCCAAGCTGAGCCTGGGCTGTCTAGGAGGGTTTGGAGCCAGGGCCTGTGGGATCTGATGGCCTGAGCATCCCAGGGCCCGATGACCGGGAGGTCGAAAGCAGGGGCCTGGTGGGGCATAGCTGTCTGGAGCAATGACCTTCAACAGGGACCAATTTTGTCCCCCAGGGGAACCTTTGGCAATGTTTGGAGATGTCTGTGGTTGTCACAATTTGGGTGGGGGGCATGCTACTGGCATCTCGTAGGGAGAGGCCAGGCATGCTTCTAAGCATCCCACAATGCACAGGACAGTCCCCACAACAAAGAATTACCTGGCCCAAAACGACAACCATGCCAAGATTGAGAAACCCTGCTCTTTCACTCAGCAGGAGTGAAAATCCAGCAGGGTGTGCTGGGAGGTCTACCAGGGGCCCCGCGGGGAGGCACATCAGGGCTGGAGGGGGAGGACAGTGTGCCCACCCCCACCTGGGGCAGAGGTTTGTGCAGAAAGCAATTTAAAGAGATATTTAGTCATCGATAGCAGGTCAAAAAGTCAACCCATGTGATGATGCCATCTCCCTGGTGGCAATGACAGATGTTTTAAAGCACTATGACATTTCTGCACAGGAGGCGAGTGAGAAGCAATCAAGAATCTTCGATGCAGCACTGTTTCTAATAGCACAGGATGGGAAAGCGCATTAAGTGTCCATCAATAAGGGAGAGGCTGGATAAACCATGAAATATCCTACAGCTGTGCAAAAGAATGAGGAGACTTTCTATATACAGCTATGAAAAGGTCCCTGAAATAGAGTAAGTGGAAAAAAAAAAAAAAAAGAAAAGAAAATACAAAGTGCAGAGTACTGGGTGTGCTATGCTGCCATTCACTGAAAAGGGGAGAAAAAAATAAAAACAGTATATTGGCCGTTGCTTACATTTGCATAATCAGAGGTTCTCAAACTTAGTTGTACATCAGAATCACCCGGAGGGCTTGTCAAACCACAGCTTGCCTCCCCCGGGGAGGGCAGGAGTGGACCTGAGAATTTGCAGTTCACACAAGTTCCCATCTGATCCCTGCACTGCTGCCCTCGGGACCAGGCTTGGAGAACCACTGGATAAAATAATCTCCGAAAGTATTAACCAGGAACAGAAAAGCTTGGGTGTTAGGGGAAGGGAACGAGGAGCTGCAGGTAGGGGTGAGAAAGACATCTTTTTTTTGCATGGGCAGGCACGGGGAATCGAACCTGGGTCTCCGGCAGAACTCTGCCTGCTGAGCCACCATGGCCCACCCAGAAGGACACTTTTTACAATATACCTTTCTGTATTTTCAACAGGTAATTCTGTGAATAACCCATTGGAAAGCAACCAAAAGTAAAAAGGTGCAGTACTGAAAGTAAATAAAGACAACTGGGCACATATTTGGTGGCCCGCCAGGGTGTGCAGCCCCTTGGACACAGTAGGCTCTGAAGCCTTCCCTCCCCACAGCCAGCTCCAGCTTCTGGGAGAGCTCAGCTCCCTCTGGCTGGTCATGGGCCAGCAGGTCTGCCCACTGGGCCTGGGGTCCTCAGATGGGGGGCCCTGGGAGGGGATATGTGGAGGTGGACTGGCTTTCTCCCCAAGACACAGCAAGACCTGTGTGCAAGGGCAGCTGCAAAATGAGGTCAGGCCTCCTCTAACTGTGGCAGGGGCCCCTGCCCTCTGCGCCTCTCTGGACCCTGGTCTGCAGCCCCGGGCTGTTCAGGAGATGCTGATTTCAGTCCCATCCAGCCCACTAAATCTCTGCACCTTTGGCGAAATGACTTAAGTTTCCGGAGAGGAGCTGCCATCGGGGTGGGCGGCTGGGGTGGGCGCGGAGGTCCTTTTTTAGCCACCTGCACCCCGAACGCCATCAGCCTTGCCTTTTATTCGGGGTGGGGACGGGAGTGGTGGAGAGCGCCCCACATTTCTCAGCGAGGGTAAACTGCCCAGAAGTCCCGACCCTGGCCGCCCACGCGTCCCGGCCCCCCACCGCGGGGCTCTCGACAAAGGCCAGCAAATGGCCCCTTTCCCCACCCCTCCAGCAAACCCTCGGGGCCTGGGAAGTTCAGGGCGTTTGAAGACTTCCCGTAGGGACGGAGTAGTTGGGGCCCAAACCTCACCCCAGCCCCCTGCCCCCTCTCCTCTTCCTTGATAGGGCGGCCAACAAACCTGGCCTCCGCCCCCGCCCCCGCCCCCGGGGGAGGGGAGGAGCGACGGCTTCAGGGCTGCTCGGCGGGCTGTGTGCAGCTCCGCGTCCAGCTGTCGCCGCCCCCCAGAGCCCCCCGCCGCGGGAGGGCGCGCATTTCCGGGCCGCCCAGCGCTCGGGTCGCCTCGGTCGCCGCTGCCCCGGCCAAGTGGAAGCCGCCCGCGCCCGCCCCGCGCCATGCCCGTGGACTTCTCCGGCTACTGGAAGATGCTGAGCAACGAGAATTTCGAGGAGTACCTGCGCGCGCTCGGTAAGCCCGGGGCGCCCCGACAGCGGATGGGCCGCCTGCGCCCGCCGCTCGGAGGGTGGCAGCAGGACTGGGGGGGCGTCGGTGGCAGATGTCAGGTAGTTGGCTGCGGATGTGATCGTTCCCCTGGAGAAGCCGGGCTTGGCTCGCTACTTTTTGTTTTAAAAGGGGGTAGCACACAGGAAGGCGGAAAAGCGCGCTGGAGGAAAGGGCGCAGACCCGCCGCGCCGAGACAGCGCAAAGCCGGCCGTACCCCAGAGGTGTTCGGGGCGCAGCGGGCCCTGGGCCCGGCTCTCCGAGGCCTCCCCGCCCACCCTTTGCCTCCGCACCCCCTGCAGATGTCAATGTGGCCTTGCGCAAAATTGCCAACTTGCTGAAGCCAGACAAAGAGATCATACAGGACGGCGACCATATGGTGATCCGCACGCTGAGCACTTTCAGGAACTACATCATGGATTTCCAGGTTGGGAAGGAGTTTGAGGAGGATCTGACGGGCATAGACGACCGCAAGTGTATGGTGAGGACTCGCTCGCTGGTGCCAGGCCCCTCCTGCCCGGGGCCTGGTGGGTGGGTGGGGGAGGCAGGGGCTCTGCCTGCTCCGGGTTACCCGGGATCCTCCCGCCCCCAGCCCCCGCTGTAGGCAGCGCCGACTCCACAAGCGTCCGGCTCTGCCCCTACCACGTGGGGATAGTTATGAGGGCTGTGGTTTGTTGAGTCTCCACTGTGTCCAGGCATCGGGCCAGATGCCTTATGCACACGACTGACCTAATTTGCACAACAGCCTGTGAGGGATGTATGAGTATGCCCATTTTACAGATGAGCAAACAGGGTGTCTCCGCGATGTAGCAACACGCCCAGAGTTGCCCAGCTAGGGAGAGGCTGGGCTGGAATTCCCAGCAAGCCTGTGGGCGGCACTGTGGGCTGGTGGAAGGAGAGAGGGACGTGAGAAAAGAAAGAAGAGACACAAGGAACCCCTCTGAGATGCTCACTTTCTGTATGTCTTAGCCTGAAGCGTCTCTGAAGCAGGGACGCCTCCTTCTGAGCAGGAAGCCCTTAACCTGCCCCTCCTCCCTTCAAAGCAGGGATTTGGCTGCTGGCCATCCCCTGCTCCACCCCCACCCGCCCGGTCCCCAACTGCCCGCTGAGCTCCTTTGAACCTGTGCGGCCAACATCTCCTCAGTGGGTCAGCGCTGCCGCAGCCCCGGCCAGGGGAGCAGCGGGAGGGGGGGGAATGAGTCCCTGTTTCTCCCAAGGGTGGGAAGCTGGTGACCTGAAGACCCCAATTAACACTGCCTCCCAGATTCCGGCAGGTCAGCCCAGCCGCCACCCGTCCATCAGCATCCCCGGGTCACTGGGGGGTCAGGGCTCTGGGGTGCGTCGCTCCCTTAGGCTGGTTCCCAGGGCGACAGCACAGCGCCGTGAGGGAGGGATGGGCTCCATGTTACACAGTGACTGAGGTTCGGAGAGGGGCACAGACTTGGTGGCTATGGGGTTTGAACCCTGGCCCCCGTCCTGCCTTCTCTGTCAGACTCCCCCCTGCCGGCGCCCTCGCAGAGAGAGCTGAGACGGTGAGGTGCTAGGGCTGCGGCTGCAGGAGCCCCCCACTGAAGGCCACCCCGCCCCTCCCCTTGCTTACCCGGCAGGAGCTGGTGTTCAAGGCTGCTGTTTGGAATGAGAGGGGAAGAGGGGGTGGCCGGTGGGGAGTGTCCTTGGAGGCTCCCAGTGGGAGAAAACCTTGTTGTAGTGAAATGTCAGGTTGTGTCTTTCAAAGGTCTGAGGCCTCTTATTTGAGTGAGAGGCTCACCCAGGGGAGGATAGCCCCAGCTGAGTCAGCCTCTGGCAGGGGCTGGGGGCGGGGGCTGGGGTCAGAGGCTGGGGCAGGGGATAGGGCTGGGGCTGGGGCTGGGGGCAGGGGCTGGGGTCAGAGGCTGGGGCAGGGGCTGGGGCAGGGGCTGTGTTTCTGGCAGCTGCCCAGGGTCTGCTCCCAGGCCTGCTGCGGGCAGCTCTGCACCCTCAGAACAGTCTCTGTCCCAGCTGCACCGGGCACATCTTCATTTCGGGCCACGGTGGCCTCTGGGGTGTGCTGGTTTGTACTTGGCTGATGTGTACATGGACGTCACCCTCATCCATGAACACATGAAACACGGCCACTTAGCAATACCAGCCGACACTCACTGAGTGCTTGCCATGTGCCAGGAGCTGTTCAGATTTTATCTGAGCACCCTGAGCCTTCACTATGCCACGTCCAGCACCACCGCAGCCAGCAGAAAACCCAGCAGGATGACGTGCTCCATGATGCTGGGCCCTTTAAGTGAAGGGTGGTGTTCTAGTTTGCTAGCTGCCAGAATGCAATATACCAGAAACGGAATGGCTTTTTAAAAGGGAGAATTTAATGATTTGCAAGTTTACAGTTCTAAGGCCAAGAAAATGTCCCAGTTAAAACAAGTCTATAGAGATGTCCAATCAAAGGCATCTGGGGAAAGATACCTTGGTTCAAGAAGGCTGATGAAGTTCAGGGTTTCTCTCTCAAGTGGAAGGGCACATGGTAAACACAGTCAGGGTTCCTCTCTCATCTGGAAGGGCATATGGTGAACACGGCATCATCTGCTAGCATCTTCTCCTGGCTTCCTGTTCTGTGAAGCTCCCCGGGAGGCATTTTCCTTCTTCATCTCCAAAGGTTGCTGGCTAGTGGACTCTGCTTCTCATGGCTATGTCGTTCTGCTCTCTCTGAATCTCTCATTCTCCAAAATGTTTCCTCTTTTATAGGACTCCAATAAACCAATTAAGATCCACCCAAATGGGTGGAGAAATGTCATCCCCTAATCCAGTTTAACAACCACTCTTGACTATATCACATCACCCAGGGAGATGATCTCATTACAGTTTCAAACATACAGTATTGAATCGAGACTATTCTACCTTGCGAAATGGGATTTATATTAAAACATGGCTTTTCTTAGGGGGCATACTTCCTTTCAAACCAGCACAGGTGGGATGAGGGTGCGAGTCTGTCCGTCCAGCTGCAGGGTCCCTGCCGTCACCCACGACCGTGCTTGCCCCTCTCCCCCGAGGCTGCTCTCTGTGCTCGGCACCGGCCACAGCTGAGCAGGTGACAATTCCCAGCGTCCGGGAACTTGTGGGTTTTGTGGTAGAGACACACACAGTCACAACACAGGGCGATCGGTGCTGTAATAGGGGTTGTGACAGCCCAGAGAAGAGGTCCCGGCAGTGTTTGGGGAGGCCGTGACTTCTGAAGTTAAATGTAAAGGACAAGCAGATGGGGGCAGGAAGGGAGGGTCTGGGACACAAAGGACACAGC
>PVIY010052853.1:0-14969 GCA_004026745.1 Myrmecophaga tridactyla
AAAATATCTACATATCCAGAATTCTAAATGTAAAATAATCCGTCAAAAATAAAGGCCATCTGAGGAGAATTCTGGACACACAAAAAATAAAAGTATGTATTGCTATCAGAAACTTTGTAGAGAGATTCTAAAGGATCTTTAGGCTGAGCAAAAATATTCATGATGGAATGTTGAGAAGCAAAGATCAGTAGAAAGTGATAAATGTGGGTAATAATAATGTGTGTTAATTGCACAAACACTAACTGATATTTAGTGAAAGATGAAGAAGAAGTAATGGACTTAAAATAACTGACAAAATGGTAAAAGTTAGTAAACAGAATTTAAGAGATCTAAGAATTTTGCTTTAGCCAGGAGGACAGTTGAGGGTTTCAACTAGTTGTAGACATTAATAATAGTGTTATGTGTGTTATAATTCAACAAATAAATCACTAAAAGAATTAAAAACACTATTTGTAATGCACTAAAAGAGAAGAAGGAATAATGGAAATTACCCAGTCTACACTGTATAAAAGGCAAAAGAATAGAAAAACTATTGTAAATATGGTATAATAAATAAAAAGCATGTTAGGAATTAATGTACGTTAGTAATTATTTTACTTACCAGATTTTCCTACTAAACTACAAAGTTCATCACATTATAAGAATCACACACACCCAAAACCATAGTCCTTAAAAGGAAACACATCTAAAGCATCATAAAGCTTTAGAAAGGTTGAAAGTAAAAGAATGGAAAATTATATATATATATATATATTTATTTATAAATTCACGAAATTAACCAAAGAAATAGGATAGTTATAATAATATCCAAAATGTGTATGCTTTAAGGCAAAAAAAAAATTACTGGTTAAAACACTTTACTTCATGATGATAAAAGTTTTAATTCACCCTTAAGATATAACAAATCTTCTCGCTTGCCATGCTGGAGAGCCCGGTTTGGTTCCCGGTGCCTGCCCATGCAAAAAAAAAAAAAAAGATACAACAATACTAAATTTTATCCATGTAATAACCAAACCTCAAAATAAAGAGCAAAAAGTGAACAATTATAAGGAGAAAAAGCATAAGTAGACAGTAATGGGGGTTATATTAGCCCCCCACTCTCAGGTTTATAAAACAACCAGGAAAAGTTTAAAAAATAGGAAAATATGAAGAACAAGCAGAAAAAATTATTAAAGCATTAGCAGAGTTATACATTCACTTCAAACTACACATGGAACCACATAAAAAATTGATCATAGGCAGAGACAGCAAACAAACATGAACACATTTCAAAACACTGAAGCACACTGAGAATATATTCTGTGACCTGCAGGCAATTAAGCTAGAAATCAATAAAAAACATGATTTCAAAATATCCGTATATTTAAAAAATAATAAATCTATGTGTACATACTACTTCTGACAAGCACAAGTAAGCTCCTGGCAGACAGAATGTCCCACAGATAATAATAAACTCACCACAAAATTCAAAATTCTAGAAGCACTGGATCCTGGGCATAACCTGATAGATTCTGGAAGAGAATCAAAAGTTGGGATAAGAAAAGTTTAATATAAAGAATTATTAAGTATGATAGAGGAGTAATTAAAAGATACGAGAGAACTCCACATGGTACCTTAGGGCTGAGGGAGCATCCCTTAGAAGGACAAACAGGGATTTGGGGGTCCTGTCCCCAAGACTGGCTTTTAGAACTTCTTGGAGAAGGTATAGTTGGAATCACCTGGATGGCAGGGAAGTTTGCTGGATTGCACAGGCCTGAGCTGGTCTGCAGTCTCTAGGCAACAGGAAGGAACCCTCCAGGCATGTGTGTATACACAGTGAAATTCTCTTCAGCAATGAAAGTGAATAAACTGCAGATGCATACAACAAAATAGATGTTCTATAAATATTGAGTGAAAATACTAGCAACAAAATAATGTGTGCAGGATGATTCATTCCATTTATACAAAGTCCCATAATAAGCAAAACTAAGCAAAACTATCTGGTACAGGGATGTATATGTGGAATTTTAAAATGTGAGTCAAGGAAAAGATTATGAAAGTCAGAGTAAGAGTTAACATCAAGTAGGAAGGGTTATGGTTAGTAAGGGATGAGTAGATATCAGTGGGAGGGGGACAAAAATGTGCTAGGTCATGATGAAAACTTGGTGACTGCTAGGTTGTTGTTAATAAAAATGGTGGATGTGTGTGTTTTATGCAATTTTCATTGCCATATTTTATAATAAAGTTTAAAATAATATTTGTCATACATACAATTTCGCAAATTTATCATTATGTATGAAAAATATTATCCACAAAGTACCCAGCACTGTATTTCACTTAGAGTATTTGGTTAATTAATATTTTTAAAATAAATAATATATAAAAATAAACTGAATAAAACATTAGTTCTATCAAAGTTCATATAAGTGGATAGAACAGTTATACCTTGTACTAATTTATATTGCCAGTTCAAACTTCTCTTCTGAATTCTAAACTCTTAACATTCTCGGATGTCTCTATGGCACTTCTAGCTCAGTATCTCTGAAACCTATCTCATGATCTTTACACCTCCACACAAGACAACCCCACCCAATTCCACCCAAGAGAAGAACAACACACATTCTATTGTCTAAACCAGAATTAGTGGAGTCACCCTTGACAACACTCTTTACATCAACACTCATGTCCACCTCCTGTCAGTTTTACAACTACGTTTTCCGCAATCCATCCACTTCTTCTTATCTCCACTGCCATGGCTTTAGACCAAGCCACCAACATCTGTCTCCTGGGTTCTTCAAATAGCTTCCTAAATGATCTTCCTACAACCTATTCCTGACTCTTTTTTTTTAAGTTAACTCCACTAAAACCAGAGTGATCTTTTTTAAAAGGCAAATTTGGTCATGCTGTCTGTTTGTGGGAAAATCTTCCCACCCAAGTGGTCCTAAAGGTAACCTCAGTAAATGCCTCTCTCAATCCAGTGACCAACCTTTTAGGATCCAGTGTTTTTCCTCCGATCTAATCACAGACCTTAAAAAGCTCTCTGTCCTTTGTTTAAACAGAGCTGAGTTCTACTCCCTCTGCCTGGTATAGAAGCCCCTGAGTAAAGTCATCCTTGCCGGTTTAACATTGTCTATTGCAGTTTTTTTTCTTTGGCATTGATCAAGGATTTGGATGCAGTGAACAGAAACCAGTTGAGTCTCCCCTAAACTGAAAATGAAATGGCAGACTGAACATCCATAGTTTACAGATTTGAGGAGGAGTTTAGAGAACATGGTGTAGAAAATGTGCTGATGTCTAGATGGCATGGATGGAGTCCAACAACCACAGAAATAAGTTTAACATGATTCTACTGTCACCACGGATGGACAGTGGACACCTGTCATAGGATGTTGTATAGTGGAAGCCTCTACTTCTGCCCTCATGGGAGAGAATTCTGTCAGAAAATATTTTGACTCTGAGATTTGAGAATTAAGACAATTTCCAAATATATTATTTCGAGAAATGCTTCATCATGAACACATTTCTGTTCCTAGTTGTTGTAACAGCAATATTAAAATATAAATATAACTCTCTTGGTTTTGTTAGCAAAAGTTACCCTCTTCTCTCATAGACAAAACCTAAGTAAATAATAAGAGCTTGCAGCATTTTTAAACCAAGCCTGTGGTTTCAACTTCCTCCTCCTGTTTCTTTGCAGAAACATCCCCCAGCCACTACCCTGCATCAATCTTGATGATTTGAGCCTCATGAATTGAACCTTTACTGGGCTTTGGAGAACATCAATCAGAAGAGAAGCTGCAAGATGGTGTCACCAGCCCACAGCCTCTGAATTCTGCTCTACTGTGTTCCAGATAAAAACATATTTGCCAGCCTAGAGCTATAGCTTTTTCCTCCAGAGGCATCTTTCAATTCAGATAGATCCATGGTATTAAAATGAAATACAAAATTAATGCTAAAGTAGCACAGGCCTGTCCACCTATCACAGTTATAGATTATTCCAGCATCATTTTTTCTTGTGTGGCACAGCATCTCCATATTCCTTCTCATCTCCTCAACAACACTGATTTGGACAAATCATACCTTCCCAGTGCACCCCCTGTGGCTCTCTCTGGTTAATCAATTGCAAAACTTCTCCCAAATATTTCATGCCTCCGTTGATTCATGTCTCTTGAAATGTGACTTTGCAGCCTCTCTCATAACGTACTAGGGGCTACTACTCTCCCCTTTAAAACAAAACGATTCTGTGAATAAGATTGTTCAAGAAAATGCAGTCTAGGCTTCAATTAACCTCTTAAGCTTTTACATTCTCTCTTGTAAACCAGGCAAGAGCTAGAATTATTCTAGCAGACTATGAGGGGCATGTGGTCCAGTCAACCCAAAACCAAAGCCATGTCCTTTAATCTTCTTTCAGTATTGTGGGGTGGGACCTTTTTGACTGTTTCCATGGAGATGTGACCCACCCAATTATGGATGATAACTTTTGATAATGATAGTTTCCATGGAGACATGTCTCCACCCTTTAAGAGGGAACCATTTTGGAAAAAGCTTTGGAGCCACGAGATCCACCAGAACCAACAGAAGAACCAGAACCAACTACAGCCCACACAGCCAGAGGCCACTGGAGATGAAGAAAGAAAATGCCACAGGGGAAGCTGTTGAAGAAGCCTGGAGAGAAAATCAGCAGATATCCCATACTCATCATGTGCCTTTCCAGTTGAGAGAGAAACCCTGAACATCATTGGCCTTCCTGAACCAAGGTATCTTTTCCTGGATGCCTTAATTTGAACACTCTTATAACTTTGCCTTAATTTGTGTATTTTCATAACCTTAGGACTGTAAAGTTGCAATTTAATAAATTCCCTTTTTAAACTCCATTCCATTTCTGGTAAATTGCATTCTGGCAGCTTGCAAACTAGAGGATTACATGTGAGTTTATTTTCCCTCTGAATGACTAGAATAAAAGGAGAGGTCTTTGCATCTGACACATAGTGAGCAATCAATAAATATTTTTAAGGGCTTAGATTCTTTATCATCAACTTTAACAAAGATTGGTGATGTAGGTGTGTTCAGTTTACACTTCCAATTTTCTCAGTTCCTGAACCTGTATATCCTTAACTCATGTGTTTCAGAAAGCTGTGCAGAAATAACAGTAGGTCACTTGAAGATTTTCTGTTTATACAACTGAAATGTTTTAATTAAATATTTTCCAAAATATTATAGTTATAGCAGATGTAAAAGTCATGATTTTGGTCAGCCACAGATCATGGGAAAAGCTATCATACATTTGTAGAGTGACACAGTTAAAGAACTACATAATTGTCATTAAAGGAATGAGTATAACTGAAAAAGGAGTGAAGGAAAAGAGCAGTTAGAAGGGAGGTAGTGTATAATTACTTCAGTAACAATGGCAAAGAAGGCTTGAAGGAAAGACAGAGTCTGTTGAAGGAAAAAGTAGGACAGGAAGAATAACTACCAGGCAGAAAGGTTCAATATGAAGAGGTGGGAGGAGGGGGAGCAGCTGCTGCTGCAGGACTCAGTGCCCCACAGCTGGGAGAGGAGGTTTGTGTTCGAGGCTAAAGCACTGTGGGAGGAGAGCTGATATATTGCTGACAATAATAAGTGGCCACATCTTCAGCCTGGATTCCACTGATTCTGAGAGAGAAATCTGTCCCAGACCCACTGCCGCTGAATCGGTCAGGGACCCCAGATATCCGGATGGATGCATCATAGATGAGCAGTTTGGGAGCCTGTCCGGGTTTCTGCTGGTACCAGGCTAAGTAGCTCTTCTGGCTGGGGCTGTACAAAACACTCTGACTGGCCTTGCAGCTCATGGTGATGGTCTCCCCTGGAGTCAAAGCCACAGAAGCTGGAGACTGGGTCATCACGATGTCCCCACTGGCACCTACAGGCAGAAAAGAACAAGATCACATAATAAATCACAAGTATATAAAATATATATCCCAATGTAGGTTTCCTCATCTATCATAGATAATCAGATATGTTTGAGATGGAATAGTCTGTACACTCTGCATGTGAAAACCATCTCTCCAGCTTTATAAAGACATTGCTCTTCTGAAGCTCTCACCTGAGACCCAGAGCCCCAGGAGGATGAGGAGTTGGGACTGTGACAGCATCTTGCTCACCGTCTGGTGCGCTCAGGCCCCATCTCCAGGGAATCCCTATTAATAGAGTCTGAGCAGCAGCTGAGTCCCCAGGGGTCTATGCAAATCAGTACAGGGTATAAAGGGAAAGGCACTGTGCAGTGAGCTCTGAAGACAGATAACGGAAGGAAGGAGACAAAATAATATTACCACAGGAAATGTGATTTTATGACTGTGAAAAACTAAAAAACCAACTTAAGACTAATTTTCACAAAGTTCTTCAAAATTACTAAATTTAAAATATTTTAGTAAATGTGCTCACCCAAACTACCTGCAATAACTTAAAAATATAACATAGTTTTTTGCAACAGAATGTATGTGTCTCTGAGTGTTTAAATTCAGAAGTTAATTGAACTTTTCTAAATATCTTGCCAAAGCGTATTTGGAATATGTTCATATAATTGGTTAGAATGACAATATACTGCACTAATTATATGTATATATCAAACTCTTCTGAATTTTAATTCTAATTTGAGGTTCCTCTTGAACATCTCAAAGACACCTCCATATGTCCAAATGCAGACCCCTAATAGTTCCTCAATACAAGCACTATCTCCAAAAATAAGTCATGAGAGATTTAAAAGTTGCTCTTGGAGTTGCACTTTAGGTCCACCAATTTCTCAAATCACAGATGAAGTGATTTGCTGACCTAAGGTGTAACCTCGCCACCTGGCGGTCACAGGTAAAATACCTGCAGTTCCCAACGTCTCACAGAGTAGGTTCTTCAGTTATACTTACCTGAAATCAGCAATGTCTATAGAATTATACAACTAGCAATATTAGGAAAACTTATAGGCCTAGGATACTAAGCTATGAAAAAATAAAGCAGAACCCCTGACCTCTAAAAGCTTTCCTTTCATTGGGAGGGACAGACAATAAACAATAACATTTCTGCAGCCCCGCCTATCCTGATCTCTGAAAGTATCCCCTGTATCAAAATCGTTACTCAGGTCAAGTGGGGCAGTTTGCATCCAGATCCATTTCATGGCTCATCCCTCACCATAAACAGACTAAGGGAAAGAGGGGGAAAAACGAGGCAATTTAACAATTTTAAAGAAACCAAATTCTTCCTCTGCCATGATTTCAATTTTTCCTGCAAAGAAACCAACCTCATGTCCCACAAGAAGTGTCCCTTAATGGGAGTGTCCTCAGGCATGTATTGTTCCAATTCCAATTTATAAGAAGTTCATTTTTCTGTACTTTATGCCCTTGAGAGCTCATTTCCTTAGCTGAGGGTCCCCTTCCCAGACATTCAGGAATAGTGTGGGGAAAAGACCCACATCAGACAGGAAGACATTCCTACTCAGTCAAAGGTCCACTGTGTTCTTGATCCACCACATATTTGGGATTATTTTCTTCTGTTCTTCTGCCCATCCATGAAGTTAAACCTAATATACATATATTTTTAAGTTTACTAATAGTTTAAATATCTGCTTCCTAATTGAAATTTTTCCATAGATTTTATTCCCCTTGTCATCCCTATAAATGTTCAAAAATCCCAGGTAGTCACTGATGACATAAGGATGAATCAGGATATGTCATACAGAGTGACTGAGTATTTTAGTTTGTTAAGCTCCAGAATGCAATAAATCAGAAATGGAATGTCTTTTAAAAAGGGGAATAATCAAGTTGTACATTTCCAGTTCTAAGTCTGTGAAAATGTCCAAATTAAGGCACCAACAAGAGGCACCTTACTGCAAGAAAGGATGATGCTGTTTGGAACACCTCTGTCAGCTGGGAAGTGACTGGCATCTGCTGGGGTTTTGGCATATGAGGATGTCTGTTAGCTTTCTCTTCCACCTTCTTCAACAGCTTCCCTGGAAGCATTTTCTTTAATCTCCAAAGATCTCTGGCTATGTGAGCTCTAAAATTTTTCCGAAATGGTTCTCTCTTAAAGGACACCAGTAAACAAACCCGCCTTGAATGGATGGAGACACATCTCCATGGAAACCACCTAATTATACCATATGACCCACAATTGGGTATGTCACATCTCATGGAAGCAATTAAAAAGATCCCGCCCAGCAATATTGAATGAGGATTAAAGAACATGGCTTTTCTGGGTATGCAACAGTTTCAAACCGGCCCATTCTACCCTCTGGACTCCAAAAAAGATTAAGACATATTCTTTCCATATGGAAAATACATTCATTCCATTACTATATCAGAAAGCCTAAAATCATTTCAGTAACAATACAAATACCATGCCAAGTCAGAAACAGTACAAAATCACAGCAAGGCCAATTAAAGGCATGGTCTGTCCTACGGCAAAATTATCCTCTGGCTCTGGGCCTGTAAACTCAGAACAAGTTATCTGCTGCCAGCATAGAAATGAGGGACAGTCATAGAATACATGTTTCCACCTCTGTAGGGAATAATTGGAAGGAAGACAGGGGTCACAGGACCCAAATATTTATAAAAAACTGCAGAGCAAATTCCATTAGATTTCAAAGTCTTGGAGCCATTTATACTCAGGACTTAAGAAAGCAACAGTCCCATCCTTTCCAAGGGCTTATGTTGTAGCCCTGTTCTCTCCAATGGGGGACACTGGGGAGACAACTTTTTCTTGTCTGCAACCGGACAGCACCTGAATCTCTAACATCTCCAGGGCACATGTTCAAACTCTCCAGGAAAATGAGGTGGCAGCTAGGCTCCCCCGAATCCTCAAGGAATGAGTTCTACCCTCAAGGCCTAAGGCATCATAACACTTCCAGAATATCTAGGTAGAAGGCCTACCCTCTGCTTTTGAGGTAAATGCACCCTCTTCAAGTACATGGGTAGGTCTACTCTCCTGGCCCAAAGTTCCTTGGCTTCAGACCTTAGCTCCATGGTTCTGCCTTTGAAGGCATTTTTCCTACGATTTGTCCCCCTTTTGTCCATTTAGTCGAGATCCAGACTGGACATAGTTCTATTTATACAGATTCATTTATACAACCACACTCTTGTTGGTTTTCTATGCAGTACACTGGGATCATGCCCATCACACACAAGGATTTTACACAAATCTTTTCTGGATAAGTCCATCTCCAATCCTCATTTGCCCTGTAATGACTAGCTGCTTCCATGCTTGATTAAATTCTCACATGGGGCATGTTCTCTGGGGTCTCACTTTCTGGAAGCCCAGAATTTTCCAGACAACCAATTTCTGTTTTCTTTGTGTGGAAGAGTTCAGTTTTCAACTTTTCTAATGTCTGTCTCATTTTACTATATGCTACAAGGAGAAAGCAGGATGCACTTTCCACATTTAATTTGGAAATCTCTTCTTCCGAGTATCCCAACTCAAGGCTTTTAAAATCTGCCTTCCATCCAAAACAGTAGTATATTTTGCCAGATTCTTTGCCACTTTTAAACAAGGATTGCCTTCCTTCCAGTTTGTAGTAACACATGCATCATTTCAGTCTAAGTCCTTATCAGAAGTATCTTTAGAAGTCACAGTTCTACCAACAGTCTCTTCAAAGCATTCTAGGCCTTCTTCATCAAGCTCTTCACAGTTCTTCTAGAATGTTAACCCTTATCCATTTAAAAAGCCATTCAACATGTCTAATATTTGCAAACTGCAGCATCCCACTTCTCTTTTACTAAAATCTGATTCAGTTTGCCAAGCAGCCAAAATGCAATATACTGGAAATGGAATGCCTTTTGAAAAGGAGAATTTGTTAATTTGCAAATTTTACAGCTATAAGGCTGTGAAAATGTCCAAGTGAAGACACCAATATGATGTTACCTTCACTCAAGAAAGGCTGATGTTATCTGGAACATCTTTTTCAGCTAGGAAGGCAAGTAATTGGCATCTGCTGGAGTCTTTGGCTTCTGGATACCTCTGTCAACTGGGAAGACACATGGCTATTTATACTAACTTTCTCTCCTGGCTTCTTCATTGGCTTCCCTGGCAGCATTTTCTTTAATCTCCAAAGGTCTCTGGCTGTGTGGCCTCTAAAACTTTTTCCAAAATGGTTCCCTCTTAAAGAACTTCAGTATGCAACCCCACCTTGAATGGGTGGAGACACAACTCCATGGACAGCTAATCAAACTGTACCATCCACAATTGGGTCAGTCACATCTCCATGGAAGCAATTTAAAAGATCCTGCCCAGCAATACTGAATGAGGATTAAAGAACATGGCTTTTCTGGGGAATGCAACAGTTTCAACCTGGCACATTGGGTCAGAGGGATCCACATAAAATATTGGGTATGGAAATGTCCTCTTTGGAAATAGGTTAGTTGATCTCATGCATGAATAAAGTAGAATGTTAGTATGCAAAGCTCAGGGAAAAGCACTTCAGGAAATGCACAGGTTGTGGGAGAAGATGAGTTTGGATATTCAAGAAGGATAATGAAACAGTGTGAAATGGAGGCAAAGGCCTGATCCTGAGGGAACATTAAAATCTGGATGAAAGTTTGTAGTTTAGATTGCACACAGTGAGAATCCATTGAACACTAGTCAGCATTAATTTTTTTTAGCAGATACTTTCCAGATGATGTATACGCATTAGCACTGTGAGGAAGGGGAAAGTGTGGAAGCCATTGTCATTTCTGTGCCAGCTGGGAAACTAGTTCTTCTTTCTTCTCCTCTAAAACCATATGATATTAGAAAGGGAAAAATTTCCAAACAATCCTTAGTGCCAACAATAAAATTGGGGGCCAGCAATCTTTTATAAATGATAAAAAAGGATTTTATGGTCAGTAGAATTCTAAGAGGGCCCTCAAGCATCCAGGCACCAGTATATACATACCTTCTCTAGCTACTTAAAGAGTAACTTAATTTCTGCTGGGAAGGGATTTTGCATCTGTAATGAAATCCCTTGATTTTAAGAAGGGAGATTATGCCTATGGGCCTGACTTTTTTTACAGGAGCCCTTCAAATCTTGCTTTACTGCTCAGTGACAAAAAAACTCATCATGACTAATAGACAATTAGGATTTGACACGGTAGAAAATATCTGATGTTGGCTATGGAGGTTGAAGGGCCAAGTGGTAAGGAATGAAGACAGCCTCTAGGAGATGAGAGCTGACAGGCAGAAGGAAATAGGATCTACCACCCAGTGAACTGATTCTGCCAAATCACATCAGCTTGGAAGAAAACTCTGAGTTCTGGAAAGAATGTAGCTTGACTGATTCCTTGAATTTACACTGGTAAGACCCGGAGCAGAGAGCTCTTTGCACTGTGCCCAGACTCCTAATCTTGAGCACTGTGAGTCAATAAACTGCTAATTAGATAGTAAATGGGAAAAGAAAATTAAAAATATATACATGGGCCACGTAGTAAAAGGAGGATCATAAATCAACAGAAGAAATGATCATCCCATTTAACTTGATGGGAGAGATTCTGATGGCACTTCTGTCTCCTGAAAAAATGTGTTGTCTTCTCTTTTTCACCCCCAGATATTTTCCTAATAAGTGTCCACATCACACAATCATGACTGAATACTCTGCTAGAAAAATTCAAGTAAGAGCACAATTAACCTTGAAATGTTCTGTACCCTCTTTTTCTTCATGGCCATGTTTTCTGATTCAGGAATGAATTCTGGCCAGTGTTCTCAGTAAGAGAGGAGAGTTAGCTGGGGACAGCCCAAGCAGACCTGAACTCTACTGCTTCCTGCACATTTGCTTAAGAGACTAGAATATTCCAGATACACAAATATGTATGCCTCTTTCAACATGGGGCAAAACAGAACTGTTTTAATTGTTGTATTGATGCAGGGAAAAGTATGTACCTTATTTTCCATTATTTTATACTTTATAATTTTAATCATTGACTTTAATACTGGATATTCACATTGTTCAAATTACATAAATCTCCTAATTTCAATTCAAATTCATTCTGCAACCCTTTACATATTTTCTTTGCACAGCATGCACTCTCCCCTGATTTCACCGGGAAAAATCTGACATCAATATTGTTGCAGTACATATGTTGGCAGACAAAGAAAATTTAGAGTGGCAAAGTCAACTAAAATAAGCTTTAACATTCTTCAGATTTTTCAAACTATTATATGTGGGATGGGACTCTTGTCCCCATTGTATGGCTAATTCTCTGAAGTATTACTGTTATATTCTCTGAACTAATACAGTTAGTATTTTGAATGAATATGTGAATGTATTATATTAGCAAATTCATAGCTTAGGGGAAAAACTTTTATAAAAAGTGAAATTCTATAATTTAGTAAGAGATTTGAGAAATGGGAGGGGGAATTAATCTTGCACAAAAATCACATCATCAATAGTCTGATTGGGTTTTCCCAATATTTCACCCTAAAATCCTCATAGAGCTCTCAGTTAAGCTTTTGCAAAATAAAGACTGCTTAACTTAGTGACAAGAAATATCAAGTACAGTTACCTTCATCATGGAGGAATATAATATTCAGGCACATCTTTGGGGACCATATTTATCATTTATCTTGAAATAATCAGATTTGTCAAAAAATCCTTAGAATATTGATGAATAGAATAAAATTTTACTCTATTCATTTAAGTGGAAGAAATACATTAGCCATGATAGGACAGTCTTCTGTAATGGGCACCTCATTTTCCAGTATCAAAATTCATTGAAAAGAAATGCAACATGATGTCCTGGATTAGCTTCTAGAGCAGGGAAAGGGCTTTAGTGAAAAACTGGTTAAATCTGAATGAATCTAGCATTAGATATTAATTCAATGTATAGTTCTTAGTTTGATAAATCTACCATGTTTATGCAAGATATTAACATGAAGGGAAAGTGGGTGAAGGCTATCTATGATTTCTGTACTATCTCTGGAATTTTCCAGAACATCTAAAACTCTTTGAATTGAAATATTTATTTAAAAAAACTACCTAAAAGGATGCATTCAAAATATGAGTGAACATTGGATAGATCCAAATGAGGTCTGCCCATGATGAGGCCATGTAAGATAAAACTATGGCAAATCTGGATCCCATCTCAAGTGATATTGTAGCTCTTACTCTAGACATTCAGCCTGTCACTTCACTAGGGATAGCTAGATATTACTTGCAAAATGTGCTTCTTAATACATGAATTGCCTCAGCTCAATGGACCTCTTGTTCCAAACACACTTCTTTTAGGACAGCATTCTACACACCAGGCTATATGTATTGTTTGATAAACACAAAGACTTTCCCAGAGGTTCATGGGAATGAATAACTTTAAGACAATCAATTTCTAGATCCTCAGTTTCTGCTTAAACTCCTTCCCAAAATACATCTGTCAAATAATAGTCAAGTCCTGCTGGGTCTCTTTTTGCACGTCCAAGTTCACAAACACCGTTCTTTGATTCAATAGAAGAAAGTTATTCCTATCACCCAATACTTGTCTTACTATGGTCATTTCCTTGAGAAACAAAACCTCTGCAGCACCAAATGAAGAGATTTTTCACATACAAGACACTGCCGAGGAAGTGCATGACTTATATATATATATAAACATATAACACCTAAGACCCAGAAGCTCCCAGCTAAGAATTCTCTACCCAGCTAGATTGTCCTTCAAAATTGAGGGAGAGATTAAAGTTTTCACAGAAAAAACAAGACCTGAAAGAATTTGTCAACAAGAGACCAGCCCAACAAGAAATACTAAAAGGAGTTCTCCAGCTGAAAAAGAAAAGACAGTAGAGGGAGGTCTGGAGGAGGGCACAGAATTGAAGAGTACCAGTAAGAGTAATTTAAAGAACAAAAAGATAAAGAGGGAAAATAATATATAGATCTGACAAATAAAACAAAAAGATAAGATGGTGGATTCCAGAAATGCCTTTTCTGTAATAACTTTGAATGTTAATGGACTAACATAGCAATTAAAAGATACAGATTGGCAGAATGGATTAAGAAACATATATGCTATATGCTGCTTACAAGAGACTCATCTGAGACACAAGGATACAAATAGATTGAAAGTCAAAGGATGGAAAAATATTTTCCACACAATTTGTAACCAAAAGAAAGCAGGATTAGCTATACTAATATCAGACAAAATAGACTTTAAATGGAAAGGCACCATGAGAGACAAAGTAGGACACTATATACTAATTAAAGGGTCAATTCACCAAAAAGATAAAACAATCATAAATGTTTATGCTCCCAATCAAGGAGCTCCAAAGTACATGAGACAGACATTGGCAAAACTGAAGGGAGCAATAGATGTTTCAACAATAACAGTAGAAGACTTCAATACACCACTCTCCTCTATAGATAGAACAACCAGACAGAAGATGAACAAGGAAATAGAGAAGTTAAATAACTTGATAATGAATTAGACCTAACAGACACATATAGGTCATTGTACCCCAAAACACAAAGATATACCTTCTTCTCTAGTGCTCATGGAACATTCTCCAGGATAGAGCACATGCTGGGGCACAAAACAGGTCTTTATCAATTTAAAAATATTGAAATTATTCAAAGCACTTTCTCTGATCACAATGGGATGAAGCTGGATCTCGGTGACCATCAAAGAATGAGAACATTCACAAATATATGGCAATTAATAACACACTCTTAGACAACCAGTGGGTCAAAGAATAAATTGCTAGAGAAATCAGTAGTTATCTGGAGATGAATGAAAATGAGAATACAACCTATCAGAGCTTATGGGATGTGACAAAGGTTGTGCCGAGATGGAAATTCATTGCATAAAGGCTTGTATTAAAAAACAAGAAAGGTGAAAATTGAGAACTTAACAGCACACCTGGAGGAACTAGAAAAAGAATAGCAAACTAACCCCAAAGCAAATTGAAGAAGAGAAATAACAAAGATTAAAGCAGAGATAAGTCACTGGGAGAACAAAAGAATAATAGAAAGAATCAGCAGAACCAAAAGTTGGTTCTTTGAGAAAATCAATAAAATT
>PVIY010052854.1:0-14979 GCA_004026745.1 Myrmecophaga tridactyla
CCCCATTCCTGCTTCGGCTGGTGAGCCTCTCCTGTGGAGTTCATCCAGACCCTCCATCGGAGTCGTCGGCTTCGCAGCCTGCCCTGTGGATTTTGGACTCTGCATTCTTGCGGTCACGTGAGATACTTTTATAAATTTTATATTTGCAAGTGTTCCCTGTTGATTCTGTTTCTCTAGAGAACCCTAACTAATACAGTACTATAACATAATAACAAAATGTCCAGGTTTCAATAGAAAATCACTTCTTATACCAAGAACCAAAGAGGATGTGTCAAACTCAGTGAAGAAAGACAATCAACAGACGCTAATACCAAGATGACAGAGATGATAGAATTATCTTGTAATGATTTAAAAACATCCATAAGATGCTTTAAAATAAAATGATAAAAAATGCTTCAGTGAGCAATTATGAACACCTGAGACAAATGAAAAAAAAAGAAGAAGAACTCTGCATGGAAATAGTAGCTCTAAAGAAGAAATAAATTGAAATTGTAGAAATGAAAAATACAGTAACCAAAATAAAAACCTCAGTAGATGGTTTCGGCAATAGAATGGAGAGGAAAGAAGAAAAAATATTAAACTAGAAGAGAGAACAATAGAAGTTGTCCATTCTGAACAACAGAGGAAAAGAAACTGAAAAAAAAATTTTAAAAACACCACCTTAAGTATCTGTGGGATTACAGCAGAAGCCCTAGCATTCACATCATGGGATTCTCGGGAGAAGAGAAAGAAGGTGCAGCCGAAAAAGTACTTGAAGGAATCACGGCTGAAGACCGTTTGGCAGGAGACATAAACCTACAGATCCAAGAATCTGAGCAAATCCTAAACTGGATAAACCCAAAGAAATCCTCACCAAGGTCATAATTAAACTTTGGAAAACTAAAGACAAAGAAAGAAAGAAACAAACAAAAAACACCTTGAGAGAAGTCAGAGAAAAGTGATACTTTAGCTATAGTGGGGAAAGCATTGTCAGAGTCTAGAAAGGAGACAGAAACCCACAATAATTTCAACAGGAAAGTTTAGTATAAAAATTATTACATGGAACTGGGAGGACTCTAAAGCACATAGGAAAAGCAGATATAGAGTGCAACTACTATCTCTAGTTGAGGCAGAGTTCACACGAAAGGAATTGTGAAGAGATACCCCCGCACATAAGGCTGTAACCCACTGAATGGTGGATAATTTGGCTGATGTGCCACAGGCCAAGACAGACATTATTAGCTGCCACAGCTGGCAGGGTGCTGCTAGCACCTTCTGGATAGAGCCCAGGAATGCCTGCAATCATCCTGTTATTCACGGGACAACCTCTTCCCCAACAAAGAGTTGTCCAGCCCTAATGTCAGCTCTGCTGAGGTTGAGAAACACTGCCTTGAAGCCTCATAGGTATTACTCCATTGCTTCAATTAACAGTACTGCTAATGAAAAGTCTGATGACAATCTGCTTCTTATTCCTTGATAGACAATCTATTCTTTCTCTCTGGAAGTTTTTAATGCATCCCCGTTCATCATTGGCGTTTTGAAATTTCATGAGGATGAATTTCGGAGTAGGTAGTTTTTCATTAATCTTCCTTGGCACCTGGTTGGCTGTCTCCCAGTTTTTTTTTTATTTGAAATTTCCCTATGTTGCTTAACAAAGTATACCAAAACTTAGTGATAAAATAACCATTGCATTTATTATTTCTTACAGATTCCATGGGGAAGGAATTCAGCAGCAGCTTTGGTGAGTGCTTCTGGTTTGGGATTTCTCATGAGTTTGCAGTCAAATTGCCAGCCAGGGCTGCAATCACGTGAAGGTTTAAATGGTGCTGGAAAATCCACTGTCAAGGGGCTTACCCTCGTGGTTGTGCTGGCTCGGGGGGGCAGGCCTGAGTTACTCTCCACACAGGGTCCTTCTGTGGGTTGAGTGTGCTCAGAGTATGGAAGCTGTCTTCCCACAGAGTAAGCTACCCAAGAGTAAGAAGGCAGAGGAGGCAATGCCTGGACCTAGCATTGGAAACCACAGCCATCATTTCTGCCACGTTTCATTAATTAGGAGTGGTTTACCAAGTCTAGCCCATATTCAAGGGGAGGGGAATTAAATTCCACCTTTTGAAGGAAAGAGTGCAAAAGAATTTACAAACATAGTTAAAGGAACAGTGTGCTTTTCTTCAGCTTTGGAATTCTTTTTGTTTTTAATTCATTGATTATTTTATCTTCTTCATTTTTTTTTCTGGAACTCAAATTAGAAAGATGTTGGATCTACTGAATTGATACTTTATTCTGCTCTCTTATTTACTCTCTTAAGTTCTATTTCTTTTATCTTTTTGCACTCAATTGTGGAAATTTTTCCGAATATTTCTTCTATTAAATATATTATTTTGGAATCATATGTTTAATATCCAAGAAGTCTTGTTACTGGTCTTTGTTTGCTTCCTTTTTCATAGTAACCTGCTTTATTTTGTGGCTACAAAAATTTCTCAAAGTATATACATATTCAATTTTAAAGATTCTCTTTTATTTCCTGTGCTATTTCTGTTCCCTCTGTTGTAGATTATTCTATTTGTCCCTTTTGGTTCTCTTTTGTGCTGTTGATTTTTTCCAAATTATTGATTCTTAGTGGCCCATTCACATTTAAAAGTGAAGGACTTAGTTGACAATACTGAGGATGGTATGAATCTTTGCTGTATGTTGAGTGGGCTTACTCAGAGCTCGTGGTGACCAGGTTGTTGTTTGAAACCATCACTGGTTTATAGCTTATAGAATTGAAAATTGAGATTTGCTTATCTCCATGGTTTTAGAAGTTTACATATCAGCCATGAGTTTTCAAAAGTTACCAATAACTCCAACACAAATTGTAACCTGAAGTAAGGAAGAGGTCGAGATGGAAGGAAACGTTTTTTTAAAAGGATAGTGAGCGAAAGGCTATGCTTCGGGAGAGGTGACTGCAGTAGAACCTCATCTCGCGTGAGTGAGTCATTTCCCTCTGCTGGAAGCACAAAGCTTCAAGGGCACGGCGGGCTGTTTGTGACTGTCGAATTGGATTACTTTTCTTTTTCCTGTTTTTTCCATTCCATTAAATAAGAAATTATTGAGAACATCCACAAGTACTTTGAGATGTTCTTAAGTGAAGGATTATTTGAACCTATTTAGTGTGGGGAGCAATTTCTAGTGGGAGAGAATGACCCCATCCCAGGCATTGTTCTAACTTTCAATATTTGTTTTATTAAACCCTGGTCACAAGCGTACAAGGTGGCATAGCGGATGCTGGTGGTGCCCTGTCCACATCCCTCTCGCTGTCCTCTGCACTGCGGATGTTACCACGAGTGCCCGTGACTCTCTGCCTGAGCAACCCTTGTATTCTGCTGTGCTTGCGGGAGTGCTCTCAGGCCACATGTAGGCTCCTGGGGAGGCTGAGATTAAAATCCTCAGGAACAGTCCCCAGTTAGGGACAGATAGGGATTTGGTGGCTGCTACCCCAGCTGTCCTGCCCTCTGGTTGGGACAACTCTGGTGTGTGTTTTACGCTCTCTCTCAGAGCTCCCCGGTGAAAATAAGCTCCAATGGTCCACAGTGCTCTCTGTTGGCTACTTTCCCTTCCTGCTTCCCTTCCCTACTTCCCTGGAGCAACTTCCATATAAACTCCTTGCTCTCACATCCTTGTCTCAGGGTCTTCTAGACACACTCAAGCTAAGAAAAGTCAGTGATATTATTGTCCCCATTTTTCAGATGAAACAGCTAGAGTGTTGAGAAGCTGGCCATTTGACCATGGCTAGGATGCCCAGAGCCAGGCTCCAGCGTCCACACTCCAAACTGCTACACTGCAATGCCATCACGCGTCGGTATGTCCTGTGCCAGGCACCATGCTGGGTGTTCATGGACTGTGTTGTACAGATGACAGAAGTTCAAACCGGTGACATGGCTTGTCCAAGGTCACGCGGGTTTTAAATGGGAGAGCCAGGATTCAAACATAACCATTCTTCCCCACGGCCCACCTGTTTGTCTGCGATGTGTAGCTGCTTTTCAACTAGCTGGCAGCCTGGTGGAGATCAGCAGGGTCCAGGGCTGGTCTGAGGAAAGACATCTGAAGTCCACAAATGGCTGGATTCCTTGTCCTAAATATTTGTGCCCTTTTCCTGGTGTGAAATTCACGAGTCCACGTGGAACTCATGGCTGACTTCTTTCCGGAGTAACACTTTCCAGTACTTTCCTTGCTCTGCTCAGGTGTGTTTCTTCTAGTCTCAAGCACGTTGCATGGCCCAGTGGCAACGCCGAGGAATGGATGGCGACAGACCAGGGATGGACAAGGGGTCTGCGAAAAGATGGGGTGAGGGCGGTCGGCAGCCAGCAATGAGGGAGCATTTACTCTGTGCTGGTACTTTGGCATGAGTTATATCATTCAGTCCCCTCAGAAATTCCTTGGTATTCATGCTCTTTTTACCATTTTAAAGACCAGAAAATGGTGGATTAGAGAGGTCCAGTGCTTCACCCAAGGAATTCTTCAAGGCTAAGGAACTCAAAACCCAAATCTCTTAAATGCTAACACGTGGAGCCAGATGAAGGCCTGGCTGAGCAAGAAGGCAGGGAGGTGCCCACAGTTTCCAGGGCACGCCTGCCTGGCTGAGAGGCACCCAGGAGCTTCTGATCATGTTGCTTCTGGTGTCGCATCCTGAAGCTTTGTGCTTAGGGCACATCTGGCGGTGGCTTAATACCCCTTGCTGGGGCAGGTCTGTCATTACCCAGAAAATAAGTCAGGGGCAGTGGACTTCCAGGTCCCCTCACATCCATGACCATTTCTCCCGGTGTTGGCTGCTAGGGTGATCTTTACAAGATGGGAGTTAGAGAAAAAGGAAAATATCTGGCTTATACTTCGGAGGAGCTTCATGCCTGGTTTGGGAAAATGGAGCATATGTGGACACAGCACTCGCATGTAAGCTACTCCGTGTGAAGGTACCAGGCAACGGCTGGGTTGGTTTGTGTGAGTTCTGAACCCCTTCTAGGCATCTAGCACACTCAGCTAGGTAGTTTGGGATTCTATAGCTTGAATAAGCTGGGAAAAGGAGCCAGAATAAGTATGCAATATGTATTGTCCCATAATACTCAAATTCTAAGGAATGTCTCATTTAGTTTTCTAAATCAAAATTAGCCTGGTGCACGCACCCGTTCTTATAGTTGTCGAGTATCCCGGGATCAGCGGTTTTAGGGCTGCACGGCCTTGTCTATTTAAGGACCCTCGGGCTTTCTGGGCATCAGACCCGTGGTCCCCACCTGCAGTCACAGGCCTGTTGAAAGGAGAGTGGCTACGCTGGCATCTCCTTCCCTCAGGGCCAGCCACGGCCTTGGGGACCCCAGAGATGCTTCCGCATCGTGGGGTCAGTGTCCATCTCATTGGGCACTGGGGCTCCTGGGCCCAGCTGCCTCTGCCAGTCCTGGATACTGTTTGTATGTCTTTCCCAGGGATGTGTGACATCCTCAGAGCAGCCCCTCTTCTCTTACATGGCAAGCTCAGCCTCAGCCAAATCCCCTCCCTGGGCCCTCATCTTTGAAACTAAAGGCCTACCTCCCAGGAAAATTCCCTGAACCCCCTACAGAAAATAAAACACAACACAAAGCAAGACATGGTTTATCACCTATCCCCCCACCCTCATCCCTGCAATACGCACAAGGTACAAAAACCGAGTCCTTTGGAAATAAGAAGGCTGTCTGTCTCCCCTCCAACCCCAGCCCCCCCATCTAGAGCGTACATAACCTAGTACATTGTAATAGCTAAGACCATGGATTCTTCTATTCATGTCCCAGCTCTGCCATTTATTAGCTGAACAACCTGGGACAGATTGCTTAACCTCTGTTTTCTGATGCAAAGACTGGGGACAATAACCGTCCCCCCACGATGCTGAGTTAATGCTTATAAAGCATTTAGCACCGTGCCTAGCAAGCACCCAGGGCAGAAGCTCTGGAAGGCTCTCCACACCTCACGGCAGCTCTGCTCTCAGTGGGACGAAGGCTTCTGCGGGGGGTAGGCAAAGGCAGGGGAGAGCCGAGCCTCCTGGGGCATTTAAAGCCCATTCCGAGATAAAGCCCCGTGTTTCTAAAGTACATCACTGACGCAGTGTCTGCCATCAGGAATGAGAAACTGAGACGCACAGCATAAGCCGTATTTCCATTTTCCATCATGAACCTCCTACTGAGTCAAAGAGTTGGGGGTGCTGAAAGAACCCCAGGTCAGGGGTTCCTGGGAAGCTTGACCATGAAAGGTCTGCCGCTGCCCACCGGGGGAGGCGGGTCAGCTGTCACGGGAACTGAACCCAAGGTTTGCACATGGGAGAGGGCAGCGGACTCTGCAGAGGTTCTCTTCCCCAGCCCCAGGATTTGCTTTTAGGTTTTTAATCATTTAAGCCCTGTAAGTTCAGTGCTTCAAGTTTTTGAAGAGCCTTCACAATGTTTCAGAATAAAAAACTAAGTTGGTTTCAAAATCAGAAGGAAACAAAAATAAAAAATATCTTCCAATGTAAAGTTGTGGAATGCCTTTCAAAATGTTTTCAACAGCATTTATGTTCAAAACAGGATGCTGGAGCTTTTGAATACATTTGGTGGCACGTGTGGTGTCTGGAAGTTACTCTGCCTTAGGACCTGGGAAAGCCTTAACTGGTGCTGCCCAGTCCCCACTCCCAGGAGGCGAGTCCCAGGCCCGAGACGACGGACGTGCGGGCAGGGTCTGTGCCGTGAGTGGGGACTGAAGCTCCCAGGGGAGGGACACGGCATGGAGGAAACGGTCCAAAGTGCAGCCTAAACCTGCGTTTATATCTGATTATAAACCTGCGTTTATATCTGATCCATTTATATATACCCTGGCCACCTTGCTTTACCTCCCTAAAATGCAGTCTCATCACTGGCACAGAAGGGATGAGAAGTGTCCACCTCAGGATTTTTAGGAAGGTTAAAGGAAAGAGAGAATGCTAAGTGCTTAGCTCCCTGCTGGGGAATAGTAGATGCTTAATAAACGCTAGCTATTGTCATCCTGGCATTCGGCAGGCTCTCAGAGGAGAGGGAGGAGTCTTCACGCTGAGGCTGTGGCTCTAACTTGAGCCTCAGAGGAAATATTCAGTACGTGGATGTAGCCTGGATGCCCCTTTGTTTCACTGTTGGGAGAAAAGAACAATGCAGAGAGGCTACGAGACTCCACGGATCACAGCCCTGGAGCTGCAGGGCGTGGGGTCTGGGTTGCGGAGCCCAGGGAAGGCGTACGTGGGGGGCTCCAGGAGAATATTCTGGAGCCAGAGTACAACGCCCCAGAAGGATCCGTGGGTCTAAGCGCCTCTCCTGCAACTCCGTCACTGGGGGAGGAGAAACTGCCGGCTAGCAGCCTAGGAATTCGGGCTGCTTCGGAAAGATGGTTAAAGCCTGCTGTGGCGGGGGCCTAGTTCTAACCGCCCTGCCAGGAGGCGGCAGGGCCCGGAGAGATGCAGCGTCTCACATGAGCCAGCAGCCAAGACAAAACTGAGACCAGATTAACCGAGGCTGTTTATTCATAAGCTTGCATCAAGGGAGCCCATTTGCAGGCTATTTTCATTTCTAGAGGAGTTCAAAGGGTATTAGAAAGGAGACACATTTTGTAGAATAAAAAGATGAAATACTGAGACGGGTTGTGACTGGCAGGCGTTCTTTTAAGTTGGGAGTTTGGACGCAGGGAAACTGGCTAGTTGGCCTGCAGGGCATATTTGGCAGTCCTTGGTTGGTTGTAGGAGGCAAGGGAGCAATTTGGGGACATTTCTGAAGAAGAATTTTTCCATGTTAGGGATGAAGTGTTTCTGGGCCGAGCTATTTCTGAAAACGCGTGCGTTTGATGGCGTGCTTATTGCGGTCAGATTGTCGTGGCAGTCACTGATGGGGCTGGGGGCTGCTGTGGCGGGCGGTTTCTCAGCAAATACCCAAGAAGAGGGCTCCAGGCCGGAGAGCCAGAGGACCTGGGTCCTAGGCCCTGCTGGTTATTAACTGGGCAGGTTGTCTCCCTGGACCTGTTTATTATCTGTACATGGAAGAGGTGGGACCACCCAAGAACGTCAAATTGCTGGCCCTTGGGCCACATCCAGCCTGCATGTGTGTTTCCTTTGGCTCACAGATGATTTTTACAATTCTTTATTTTGCATGCTTTTAGACAGGGTATGCATCCTCTAGCCTGCAGCCAGCCCCCCAGGTGGGTCCTGCCTGGCCCTCGCGTTGAGATGAGCTGCCTGCCACCGCCACCTTCCATGCCCTCCACAAACGCCGGACACTGCAGCCCCTTGAGTCAGTTACTCCTCTTGGAAGACGAGACGTGATGGCATAATTAACCACCTGAGAGAAGAGTAACAGAGGCACAAGCTGTAAATTGCAGGACCCATAATTGAGGGCTGGAGCTGAGACCCACTGGGCCTTCTGCTGGGGGGACCAGGGGGGACCGGGGACACAGCTCGGCCAGAAGCAGCCAGGGCCCAGCGCCCCCACACCCCGGGCGGCCAGGCAGGAGGCGGCCCCCCAGCCCCTTCCAGGAATGCCCCCACCAAGCCCCCGGGATCAGAAGCAACACCCAGAAGGGCAAATCCTTTCCTCACGCACTTGCGCCCAGAAAACAGATGCTCGGTCACTAATTGGAGACCCAAGCACTGCCGTGCCCTTGTTCCTTCCACCCCATCCTCAGACCACGAACCAGATAAATGGAATTGAACTGACTTCAAAGCAGGCAGTGAGCAGAGCCATCTGGGATTCATTCCCGAGTGGGTCCTGCTCTGGTTACATAACCAGAGAGACACAGAGTGGAAGAACTGCTGTGTGTGTGTGTGCACGCACGCGCGTGTGTCTCTGTGTGTGTGTGCATGTGCGCGTGTGAATCTCAAACCTTTTTAGCACTGGCAGAATTATGGCTTTCACAGCGCTGATGACTTTAAGCTGTCAGTAACTTGAGTCATTTTTGTAATTGCGTTCTACCTCCCCACTTCCACCCCCACGGAGAAGAAGCGCATTCTGAGTTGGCAGGGTCTCCTCCTTCAGACAGCCGCCCCTGGGCGCTCCGTCAGACATCCTGAGTCCTGCAGTGGACAGAAAGGCAAATGACAAATACTAACTACAACTATGAAATTATATTCTCCACAAAATTTGTGATTGTTAAACAATCTATTTTCTGATTCTAAAAATAATACTTTCCCGGTGCCTGCCCATGCAAAAATAGTAATGATGATAATAATGAAGATGATGCTTATCTGGGTGGTGTGACAATGGCTCAGTGGCAGAGTTCTCGCCTGCCCTGCCGGAGACCCGGGTTCGATTCCAGTGCCTGCCCCAGTAAAAAGAAAAAACAACAAAAACGTATCCAATGTGAAAACTTTGAATGAAGAAGAAAATAATTATCCCAAATCCTTGCTTGGGTAGATTACTCAAAAACTGATTACTATTTCACCACACTTTTTTTCCAGTCTTTATTTCATGTATGTTTATATTTCTAAAGTTCAGTCGACATTGCATATATAATTTTGTATCCTGAATCTTTACTTAAACATTTGTCAATACAACAAAAAGCTTTATAAATTCCATTTTCAGTGACATAATTTTAAATGAAGTGGATATGCCATTTTTTTTTAACAAACCCCTGATTGGACAGAAGGTTGTATCCAAAGTTTTACTGTTGTAAATGCTTTAGTGAACATCTTTCGCTATAAATCTCTACCTCTGCATTCCTGATTGCTTTCATGGGCTCTGTTCCAAGAAGTGTAATCAACTCTGCATCAAAGAGTATGAAAGTTTTCAAAGATTCTTGGTCATTTCAGAAAGATTGACTCACCTTTTCACTGTTAAGTATCAATACATATTTTAAAACCTTGCTATTTTGATATGTAAAATAGTAGACTCTCATAATTGTATTAATTTACTGTTCTTTATCACTTAAAATCTTTATTTGATTTTTATCATCAGTTTGCATTTTACCCCTTTTGGAAGAGGACCTCATGTAAGCCCTTGGGCCGGCGCTGCGGGTGGTAAGGCGGCTTCGGGTGCCAAGATGGTCCCACGTCAGTGCAGACCATCCTGTGGCAGGAGCCTCAAGTCCTGAGGAGTGAATCAGCTGAGCCAGGATGTCTAGAAAAGGAGTACGTCGAGGACTGAATCAGCTGAGCCAGGGTGTCTAGAAAAGGAGTACGTCGAGGAGTGAATCAGCTGAGCCAGGACGTCTAGAAAAGGAGTAAGTTGAGGAGTGAATCAGCTGAGCCAGGACGTCTAGAAAAGGAGTACATCGAGGAGTGAATCAGCTGAGCCAGCACGTCTAGAAAAGGAGTAAATCGAGGAGTGAATCAGCTGAGCTAGGACGTCTAGAAAAGGAGTACGTGTTCCCGGTCCTGGTTGTATTAGTTAGCAGTTATGTATTGCCGCGTAACAAAGTACCCTCAAAACTAAATGGCTTCACACAACGAGTACTTTTTATTAGCTGGGTCTCTTATGAAGTTGCAGGCAAGTTGTGGGCTGCGGCCGCTGTCGTCTGAACACTTGACAAGGGCTGGGACCCTCCTCCGCGATGGCTCGCCTCCGGCTTTGGGCAGGAAACCTCAGTTCCTCACCACACGGGTTTCTCCACAGCATCTTCTCACAACATGGCCAACCACTCCCCTCAGAACAAGTGACGGGGTCAGGGATTAAAATGGAATCCTCTCTACCTTGTGCAGCCTGGTCTGAGATGTGACCTGCCCTCTCTTCTGCCTCATTCTCTTGGCCGCACAGCCCTGTCACAGTGTGGAGGGGGACAGCACGAGGCTGTGAAGGTCAGGCGAGGCTCGCGGAGGCCATCTTGGGGGCTGGCTGGTGCTGTCGATGGGTTTTCACCAGTTCTTCTTGAGGATAGTAGACAATTAGGAACAGACAGCAGAAACCCAGTCTATAAATTTTCATAATATGAAATTTGTGAATTTGTACAGTTAAGTCGACTGTATAAAGTTTTCTCCTCACCGTGAAGTTGATACCAGCCAACTCTTCCATTTTCATAGAAGCTATAATGAAAAGATTCGTTCCTTTGCTTCTAGTTACTGGGTGGCTGAGACTGTCTGGATTCTGGCATCTGGTTGGAGGTGGTGTGGCAGGAAACCCAAGCAGGCACTTCCATGAGCTGTGTTGGGTCAGCAATCTAGATTCCGGCCCCACGGGTCTGGCATTTGGAGGCCTGCAGTATGAGTGCTGGTGGAAGTGAGGGGTATTCAAGGGAGAAGGAACAGCTGGCCTACTGCTCAGGGACCCCACAGGTGAGGTGCGGGCTACAGGAGGGTCTTTGAAATGGCCGTGGGGATGTGAAACACAGAGAACTTCACTCTTGGAAGAGAAGTTTGGAGGCAGGGCAGGACAAGAAGTATGGCTGTCACAGCTAAAGCATATGATCCTACCAGGCCCTAAGGATTTAGAAATACATATGTCAATGATTCATTTAACAGTGATTATTAAACTGTATGCAATATTATAATGCTGATTTAGATGTCAAAAAATTAACCACATTAGTTCTCCTGTTTTCCATCCATCCTTCCTGGGCCATTTCATCCCGTATTGGACCTCCTATTTCTTTCTTGTGGTTGACTCCTAGATCTAGATTTCTAACCGTGCCATTTTTCTCTAACATATTTCTAACTTGATTTGCCAGCACGTCAAAACCAGTATGTAGAAAACAGAACTTACCTTCCCTCCTCAACTTCCTCCTTCCTCCAAGCTCCCTATCCTGATAAAGGCACCTCCAGACATCTTGAGATCTGAGACCTGAGGTTGGGAAAGCAAATGTATTGCACAGATAAGGGGTTTCCTGTGATGACTAATTTTTGAAATTCATGTGTGAGTAGAAATAAGCAATAACAACAGCCAAGCTGCATTCATTCAACAGATATATATTAAATCCCTCTTTTTTTTCCAGGTGGCAAGCCTCAAGGCTCTGGGGTTCATTGGTAAATAAATGAGACAATCTTCCCTGCCATTATGGAGCCTTCATTCTATAGGAAGCAGGAATCCGAGTTTGGCCCAGAAGCAGCAAGCGTCTTCCTCTTACCAGAGCATCCGGTAAAATCTGGAGGGTCAGAGTCCCCTGTTTTCCCTGGAGTGAGCTAATGGGGGTGCTGTTTTTAGTACCGGGCTCTCAATATCAAGCAAATATCAATATCATAGAGGATGATGCTATCAAGCAAATATCAATATCATAGAGGATGATGGTGAGCAGCAAGACCCCAGAGGAGATAAGTAGGCAATTATGGTTAGCTGTAATGGCCACTGGAAGAGGTCCATGGCCTTATTTCCAGAACCAGTGGCTGTGTTACCTTACATGGCAAAGTGACGTTGCAGATGTGATGATGGGTCTTGATATAAGGAGACTGTCCTGAATTATCGAGTCATATTGAAGTTATCACAAGGACAAGTATGGGATGAGACAAGACAGTCAAAGGTGGGAAGAGATAGAACAATGGAAACAGACGTCGGGGTGATGCAGTTTGAAGATGGAGGAAAGGGGCATGAGCCAGGAAATGCAGGGGGCCTCCAGGAACCGGAAAAGATAGAGAAATGGATTCTCACAATGGAGTAAATGGCAGGAGCATCGTGTCGTCGCGCCGGTTCCCCAGGCGTGGAGTCCCATCGGGAGGTGTGGTGAGTCCGTATGTCGGCTGTGCACACGGTGGGTTGTGCCACAGTTGAGGGCTGCAGAGCCAAGGGCGCAGCATGTCTTACAGAAAGCAGGAAGCAAGCAGTCCTTCCCTCCTGGGGAGCGAGAAGTCAGGTCAGTAGTTGTGCTGTGGCCCCTTGACCTGCTGGCTTGTCTACGTGACCAGCTCCAGAAGCAGCTCCGGGACACAGGGCCACTGGGCCTGCATTTTGGCACACTCGGCCGGGGCGTGTGGGCACTCGGGAGCGTGCTGGGCGGCTCTCTCACCCCTCCCTGCAGGGTGACCTCCCAACCCTCAGCCCAGCCCGCGTGGGGGTCAAGAAATCGTCTTGATTCGTTTAGGGAGGTCCGTTTCAGGCCTCAGCAAATGCCTCTTTGTCTTCCAGCAATTCCTCTCAGCTGCCTGGGCTCGAAATGTTCCTGCTCATGGTTGGAAATTGGGCAGGGGTGGTCCCACTTGGGACTGCATCGTCCACAGTGGCCCAAGCAAGGTTAGTGGGGAGTTACAAAGTCCACTTTGAGAAGGCTGCCAGTCCAGCCGGAGCTGGGCCTCAATTGGAGCTCTGTGCACCGCGGGTTGTTTGGCACAGGGTGTCCGTGAGCGGCCAGGAGGAGGGGCGGGTGGGGCCAGCAGCCAGCCTCTCTGTCAAAACCAGTCAGGGGTGTGGCAGGGAGGAGGGGTCGGGGTGGAGAGGCCACGAAAAGACTGCCTTCCAGATTTGCTCCTTATACCGTGGGTACACGTACTCCTCAAAGGACACGCTTGGGACCCGGGCACTGATTAAAGCAAAATGGACTCCAGGGCTCTGGAGGCTAAGGCTCTAGGCAATAAAGGAATGAAATATTTACACATCCACATAAGCACACACGCACATATACATGTGCACTCCTGCACACACACACACACACACACACACTTTTCCCCCTTGACATAGAAAAATATGAAACAAGAAAATCCAGAAAATTTTTATCCTTTTTCTCTAAGACATTGTCTTTGAAGATGATCCTTGCAATCCGAATAAGACAGGACAGCAGTTTCTCTGCAGTGGATGAGGAAGGCTTGCTTCATGCTGAGGGATGCTTATCCTTGTGATTGGTGGCATGATTTAGCCATAACTCGGCGGTGGGATGGTGACTGCACATAACCTCCAAAGACATTTAAGAAATTTAACTCCACTATATTCCATATCGATGATACCCAAACATAACAACAGGAAAACAGAATGTGCTGTAGTCTAGACTCAAAGAGAAAAACATCTTGGGGCTTCACTGGGGTTATACATTGCATGCAACATTGTATCTGAAGCAATAAAGTCCATTAGATAATGTGTTTGTTTCATTAAATTTTAGACTTTAATGTATAGTGCCCTACAGAAGATTTGTAATCAGATGCTTTGGCAAGTAACTAAAATTTGCATTCTCCAAAGGTCCAAGGAGGTAAGTGACAAGCATTCACAACAAGGCACTAAGTATGGACCCAGGGAGATCAGCCACGAGAGCAGGGACTCCTGTCCTGCTGTGTCCCTGCTGCCCAGAGCAGTGCCAGGTACACGTAGAGACTGAGTAAGCATTTGTTGAATAAATTAATGAATGAACGAGAACCTTTTCTTTGAAGCATGCCCTGGACCCTGTTTTTCATGTAAATTAAAAAAAAATCTCACTAAGATCTTGTTGGTTTTTACAGGTTAGTGTGATGTCCCAATACACCCCAGAGTAATTTGGCCAGAGAATAAAAAAGTATTTGCAAAGTCCCCTTGGGGGACTGGGGAGAAAGAAGGAAATATTCAACTTCCCCATCTGGGGAGTTTCTGATATTCTCACAAGCAATGGGGACAACCAATTCAATAGACTGAGCCCTCCTTCTTGGGGTTGCCGCTATGAAACTTATTCCTGCAAAGGAGAAGCTAAGCCTACTTATAAATTATGCCTAAGAGTCACCCCCAGAGAACCTCTTCTGTTGCTCATGTGGCCTCTCTCTCTCTAAGCCAACACGGTAGGTGAACTCACTACCCTCCCTGCTACGTGGGACATGACTCTCAGGGGTGTAAATCTCCCTGGCAACGTGGGACATGCTGGGATGAACCAGCACCCAATATCATGGGATTGGGAAAACCTTCTTGACCTGAAGGGGGAAGAGAAAAATGAGACAAAATAAAGTTTCAGTGGTTGAGAGATTTCAAACAATCGAGAAGTTATCCTGGAAGTTTTTCTTATGCATTATGTAGATATCCTTTTTAGTTTGTGGTGTACTGGAGTGGCTGGAGGGAAGTACCTGAAACTGTTGAACTGTCTTCCTGTAACCTGGATCCTTGAAGACAGTTGAATAACTATATAGATTTTACAATGTGACTGTGA
>PVIY010052855.1:0-15001 GCA_004026745.1 Myrmecophaga tridactyla
TCTCCTGGGGGGTGGGGTGCATCTGTGGCTGTGAAGGGGTGGAATGTGCCAGTGAAAGCAAGGCTGTGCCCGGTACCTGGTGGAATGTCCAATTTCTGCGTTTACAGGTGCCCTCTGTCTTCCGAGGAGAGGCACCTGAGCTCTTCACATTGACTTCCCAAATACCCGCCCCATAAGCCAGGCCCTGTGCCCTAAAACTTGCGTCAGAGAGATGTCCCCGCTCAGCCAACAGCCGCTGTTGATCTTCTGCTGTTCACACTGCTTAAAAGGCCAAAAAGTTCAGGGTTTGTTTGGCTGCCACACTTCCTCTTTCGTCAGCCTTTTCCTGGAGCATCTGAGCTCAGCGAGGTGAACCGAGAACCTCTTCACCTTTCCTGGGCCTGCAGGTCTGGGAAGATCAGGGCACGGTGAAGCCTGGTGCCTTCCAAGGGAGAGTGGACGGGACCGGGGTAGCAGAGGGCAGGCTCTGAAACAGCTGAGGATACTGAGGGCAGAGAGTTCAAACAATCTGAGACAGGAAGGCACCAAAAATAAACTTGACCTATTTCAAAATGGTGCCTGGGGTCTGCTCAGGCCCAGAAAAGTGAAGGATACTTTCTCTTTCCCTTTCTCTGCCCAGAGCTTGGGCTACTGCTTGTATAGGGGGAGGAATGGCCCCGGGGTCTGGGGTCCAGCCTGAGCACCTGTGAGAGGTGACCATTCAGAAGCTGGGAGGTACCCACAAGAGCTGGGGTCCCTGGCTCCCCACTGTGAATGAAGAGGGCTGCCCAGACTCAGGTGTGGAGGGCAGAGAGCTTGGGGAAATAGTCTGAGAGCTGACACAGGGGCACAGGTGCTCCAGGGACCGTACCCTCCAGGGGGCCGGTTTGGAAGTATTCTGCACCCCAGAAAAGCCATGTTTTAATCCTGAGTCAATCTTGTGGAGGCAGCTGTTTCTTTTAATCCTGATGCAATACTGTAGGTTGGAATCTTCTGATTAAATTATCTCCATGTTGATGTGACATACCCAATTGTGGATGTGAATCTTTGATTAGGTGGAGATGTGACTCCACCCATTCCAGGTGGGTCTTGATTAGTTTACTGGAGTCCTTTAAAAGAGGAAGCATTTTGGAGAGAGTAAAAAAATGGCAGAAATGACAGAGCCTAGAGAAATTTCAGAGCAGAGCTGACACAGATGCTGTCATTTGGAGAACAGAGACATGAATGTTTGGAGATGCTTGGAGCCCAGCAGACATCACCATGAGATATTAAGCAAGCCAGAACCTGGGGAGAGCCAAGGGGAGACAAGAGATGGAAGCCAGCCCTGTTGAAGCAAAGTGAGGAACCCCCACAGGAACAGAGGTTGAAAGCAATGGAGCCCAGGAGCAAGGGACCAGCAGATGCCAGCCATGTGACTACCCAGGTGACAGGGCTTTTCCTGAACCATCGGCCTTCCTTGAATTAAGGTATCTTTCCCTGGATGCCTTGATTGGACATTTTTATATGCTTAGAACTGTAAACTTGTAACTTATTAAATTTCCCTTTTTAAAAGCCATTCCAGTTCTGGTATATCGCATTCCGGCAGCTTACAGACTAACACAGGAGCTGACAGGCATCCTCTAGGATAGTGCCTCTCAAAGTGAGGGCTGGGTCCAGAGACTAAGGGGATCCACAAAGTCAGAATTATTTTGATAATAAAACAAAAATGTTATTTTCCTTTTTCACTGTGTCAAAAATCACAGAATCACTGATTCTGCAAAAGCAATGGTAATGATGCTTTAGCATTTATTAAGATAAGATATAGATAGTATTAAAATTAAAGATTGGAAAAAGATATGCCATGCAAGCACTAATGAAAAGAACACTGACGTTATGATAAGGAAAACACCAGGAATAAAAACCGATATTACATGGTATATCTCCACCTAAATAGACATGCACCAGGAAACTGAACTTCAGATACATGAAGCAAAAAATGATAGGGTTACAAAGAGAAATATACAAATCCCCAGTTATAGTCAGAGATTTCAACACCCCTCCCAATAATTGACAGAATAAATAGACAAAGAAAATCTGTAAGGATTTAGAGAACAGGAATGACTATCAACCAATTCGACCTAATTGACGCTCATAAAACACTTTACCCAAAAACACTAGAATACACATTATTTTTAGTATACATTGAAGATTTACTAAAATACATGATATATTGGGCCACAAAGTCTCAATAAATTTTAAAAGATTCAAATCATATGAACTGCATTGTCTGATCATAATGAACTAGAAATCAATGACAGAAAGATATTTGCAAAATCTCCAAGTATTTGGTAACTGAATAATCTGATTCTAAATGACTTACTTGTCAAAGAAGAAATTGAAAGGGAAATTTTAAAAGTGGTTTGAACAGAATGAAAATAAAAATACATAATATCAAAATTTTCTGGCTGCAGGTAAAGTAGTACACAGGAAGACATTTATAGCACCAAATGCTTATACTAGAAAAGAAGAAAGATATTGAAACAATGACCTCATTCTACACCTTACAAAATAGTAAAAAGAGAAACTAATTGAATCCAAAATAAACATAAGAAAGGCTATGAGAGATGGAAGTCAAAGTAACTAAATGATGGTTTTTGAGAAGATCAATAAAATCAATAAACCTCTAATGAACTAGTTCAGGGCGGGGGGTAGCCACAAATTACCAGTAGTAGGAATAAGGAAGTGACATCACTACAGAATCAACAACTCTTTTAAGGATAATAAGGAAATGCTGTGTACAACTTTATGCCAATACATTTGACAAGTTAGAAGAAACGGACAAAATGGTTACGTCTTCCTCAAATGTTGGGAAAAATTCTCCAGTGAAGCCATCTGGGTCAAGAGTTTTCTTTATGGAAAGATTTTGAATTTCAAATTCAATTTGTTTTATACATATAGAACTATTCAAGTTATTTCTTCCTAAGTGACCTTTGGTAGTTTGTGTCTTTCATGAAGAACTAATAAGTGTGTTTAACAAGGTTGCAGGATGCAAGATCAAAGCAAATGTTTTTCTCTATACTGTCAAAAAAAAAAAGGAAATTCACGTTAAAACAATATTGTTTATAATTGCCCCCCCAAAAAATGAGTACTTAGGGATAAATCTGATAAAAGATTTGCAAAACCCAGACACCAAAGACTGCAAAATATTATTGAGAGGAATTAACAGACTTAAATGAAGGGCGAAGTATTCCGTGTGCATGAATCAGAACACTCAATTTGTTAAGATTTCAATTCTCCCCAAATTTATGCTTGAATTCAACACAATCTCAATCAAACTTCCAGCAGGCATTTTTTAAGAAATTGACGTTGTGACTCTAAAATTCTTATGGAAATGCAAAGGACCTAGAACACCAAAACAATGTAGAAAAGAACAAAGTTGGAGGACTTACACTACCTGACTTCAAATTTATTCTAAAGCTACAGTAATCAAGACATGTGACATTGGCAGAAAGATTAACACATAGATCAATAATAGAATGAAAATTTCAGCAATGCACTCACATATATGTAAGTGATTGGTTAGTCCTTGGAGAAGCTGACAAGAGGGACCAGAGCCCCAGGCGATCATTTCAGCCTCCAGTAACCTCATCCATGTCCCCTGGGGATGGGAAAAATGAACTATATTAACAGAAGAAGGCAAAATAATAGATCACTTCAAGAGCATGTTAGAATTTCTAAACTGAGCTAATAAGTGAATTCAGAAAAGTGTGTATAATATAAATACACAAAATTGGTTGTATTTCTATACATTAGTAATGAACAATCCTAAAAGAATATCAAGAAAACAATTTCATTTATAATAGCATCTAAAAGAATAACATAATGAGAAATTTAATCAAGGAGGGGAAAGACTTGTATGTCGGAAACTATAAAATACTGCTGAAAGAGGGCAGTGCGACAGTGGCTCGGTGGCAGAATTCTCGCCTACCATGCCAGAGACCTGGGTTCGATTCCCAGTGCCTGCCCATGCAAAAAAAAAAGATATAGCTAAAAGAAATTAAAGAAGACCTAAATAAGTGGAAAGACATCCATGTTCATGGATTGGAAGCTTTCATATTATTAAGATGAAAATACTACTCAAAGCAATCTGTGGATTCAAGGCAATCTCTATCAAAATTCCAACAATCGTTTAAAATATATATATATATTGGGGGGCAGGCAATGGTGGCACAGTGGCATAGTTCTCGCCTGCTGTGCCCAAGACCTGGGTTCGATTCCCAGTGCCTGCCCATGCAAAAAATATATATACTTTTTTTATTGAGGTATCTTCATGCACTATGCAGTATTTCCAATGTATACAATCAGTGGTGCATAGTTGTGTATTCATCATGATCATTTTTAGAACATTTGCATCCCTCCAGAAAAAGAACTAAAAAGACCAGAGAAAAACCCTGTACATCCCATATCCCTGACCCTTACCTCTCATTGATTGCTAGTATTCTAATCTATCCAACTTTTTAACCCCTTACCTGCCCCCCATTATTTATTTATTTTTTATCCTCCTTTTTTTACACATCTGTCCATACCCTGGATAAAGGGAGCATCAGATACGTTTTCACAATCACACAGTCACATTGTAAAAGCTATGTAGTTATAAAATCTTCTTCAAGAATCAAGTCTGCTGGAACATAGTTCAGCAGTTCCAGGTACTTCCCTCTAGCCACTCCAATATACCACAAACTAAAAAGGGATAGCTATATAATGCATAAGAATAACCACCAGGATAACCTCTCGACTCTGTTTGAAATCTCTCAGCCCCTGAAACTTTATTTTGTCTCATTTTGCTCTTCCTCCTTTTGGTCAAGAAGGCTTTCTCAATCCCGTGATGCTGGGTCCTGGCTCATCCCTGGGAGTCCTTTCCCATGTTGCCAGGGAGATTTCCACCCTTGGGAGTCATGTCCACATAGCGGGGGAGGGCAGTAAGTTCATCTACCAAGTTGGCTTAGAGAGAGAAGCCACATCTGAGCAGCAAAAGAGGTTCTCTTATGCATAATTATAAATAAGCTTAGCTTCTTCTTTGCAGGAATAAGTTTCATGGGGGTGAACCCCAAGACTGAGGGATCTTCCTATTGAATTGGTTGTCCCCACTGCTTGCAAGAATAGCAGGAGTTCCACAGATGAAGGAGTTTAATATTTTCTCCTTTCTCCCCAGTCCCCAAAGGTGACTGTACCAGTTTGAATCTGTTGTATACCACGGAAAAGCCATGTCCTTTAATCCTCATCCAATAGTACTGGATGGGATCTTTTTTATTGTTTCCATGGAGATATGACTCACCCAGTTGTGGGTGGTTACTTTGATTAGATGGTTTCCATGAAGATGTGTCTCCACCCATTCAAGATGGGATTGCTTACAGGAGCCCTTTAAGAGAGAGCCATTTTGGAAAAAGCTTCAGAACCCACACAGCCCCCCCAGGAAAGTCATTGAGGTCACTGAAGAAGCCTGGAGAGAAAGCTAGCAGACATCATCATGCACCTTTCCAACTGAGAGAAAAACCCTGAACATCATCGACCTTCTTGAGCCAAGGTATCTTTCCCTAGATGTCCTACTTTGAACGTTTTTATAACCTTGCCTTAATTTGGGCATTTTCATGGCCTTAAAACTGTAAACTTGCAACTTAATAAATTTCTCTTTTGAAAAGGCATTCCATTTTTGGGTATATTGCATTCTGGCAGCCTTTACAAACTAAAACAAGGACTTTGCAAATACTTTTTAATTCTCTGCCTAAATTACTCTGGGATGTATCGGGGCATCACACTAACCTGTACAAACCAACAAGACCTCACTCCCTATTCAAGATTCTATGTAATTATGTTGTTAGAACAAAGTGGTCATGCAGGTTAAGTTAGATAATGTGCTACCAAAAATATAAATTTTGCACAAAATAAATATCTCTTCCTTTGGTCTCACACAGAAGTTGAAGTTTGAAAATATAGACCATATCACCCTTTACCCTGTATTCTGTTTTACCTTAGTCCTATCCAGATCAGCTTCATTCATCTCTTTACTTGAAGTCTGATAATTTCTTCAACTTTTTTTACCAGTTGTTGTATGGGGTAATGCTGACTCTCATAGCGTTAGAGCTCTAACTCTGAGTCCCGGGTGTCACACAAATACCCAATGTTCCAGGAATGACCAGGTTATACATAAATAGCTCAGTATCTCACAACTTAGAAAAAAACATTTACGACTCTGGAATAGATGTAACTGCTGTTATCTTTTTATTTCGTTTTCTGAATTGATGCAAATGTTCTAAGAAATGATTATGATGAATATGCAACTATGTGATAATATTGTGAATTACTGATTATATATGTAGAACAGAATAATCATAAGTTAAGACTGTGTTTGTTTGTTGTTATAGTTTTTTAAAAAATTAACAAAAAAAAGTAAAAAAAAAAAAAAAAAAAAAAAAAAAAAAAAGAAGAAGCATCAGACACAAGGTTTTCACAACCACGCAGTCAAATCGTGAAAGCTATATCATTATATAATCATCTTCAAAAAACATGGCTACTGGAACACAGCTCTACATCTTCAGGCAGTGCCCTCCAGATTCTCTGTTATGCCCCAACTAAAAAAGGTGATATCTATTTAATGCAGAAGAATACCTTCCAGGATAACCTCTCAACTCTGTTTGGAACCTCTCAGCCATTGACACTTTATTTTGTCTCATTTCACTCTTCCCCCTTTTGGCCGAGAAGGTTTTCTCAATCCCTTGATGCTGAGTCCCAGCTCATTTTAGAATTTCTGTCCCACGTTGCCAGGAAGGTCCACACCCCCGGGAATCATGTCCCAAGTAGAGAGGGGGAGGGCAGTGAGTTTGCTTGTCATGTTGGCTGAGAGAGAGAGGCCACATCTGAGCAACAAAAAGAGGTTCTCTTGGGGGTGATTCTTAGGCCTAATTTTAAAAAGGCTTAGCCTATCCTTTGTGGGGTTAAGTTTCATATGAACAAACCCCAAGATTGGGGGCTCAGCCTATTGCTTTTGTTGTCCCCACTGCTTGTGACAATATCAAGAATTCTCCACTTGGGGAAGTTGAATTTTCCCCCTTTCTCACCATTCCCTCAAGGAGACTTTACTTATTTATTCACTGTTCAAATCACTCTGCAACTCATGCTCTTGACTTCATTTTTCTGAGTTTGTATATTATAGTTAGTCCATATAAGTGAGGCATGAAAATATTTGTTGTTTTGTTTCTGACATTTCATTCAACGTACAGTCCTCATGGCTCTTTCACCTAGTTGCATGCCTCACCAGCAATCTTTTTTTTTTTTAATCTTTTTTAAAGACATGGAAAAATTGATCCTCAAATTCACATGGAATTGCAAGGGGTCTCTAATAGCCAAAACAATCTTGAAAAAGAACAAAAGTTGGAGGACTTACACCTCCTGATTTCAGAACTTGCTAAAAGCTCATGTAAACCATGAACTATAGTTAAGAGTACACTTATAAAAATGTTCTTTCATCAATACTAACAAATGTACCATACTAATGCAAAGTGTTAATGATAGGGAAGTTGTTCTAGTTTGCTAGCTGCTGGAATGCAATATACCAGAAACAGAATGCCTTTTAAAAGGGGAATTTAATAAGTTGCTCATTTATAGTTCTAAGGCTGAGAAAGTGTCTCAATTAAAACAAGCCTATAGAAATGTCCAATCTAAGGCATCCAGGGAAATATACCTTGGTTCAACAAGACCAATGAAGTTTAGAATTTCTCTCTCAAGTGAGAAGGCACATGGCGAGCACAGTCAGGGCTTCTCTGTCAGCTGGAAGGGCACATGGCGAACACAGCGTCCTCTGCTAGCTTTGGCTTCCGGTTTCATGAAGCTCCCCAGGAGGCGTTTTCCCTCTTCATCTCTAAAGGTTGCTGGCTCATGGACTCTCTGCTTTGTGGTGCTGCAGCATTCTCTGCTCTCTCTGCATCTCTAATTCTCCAAAATGTTTCCTCCAGAAGCTTATCAAGACCCACCCAAATGGGTGGAGACATGTCATCACCTAATCCAGTTTAACAATTGTTCTTGATTAAATCACATCTCCAAGGAGATGATCTGATTACAGTCTCAAACATACAGTATTGAATAAAGATTATTCTGCCTTTATGAAATAGGATTTTGATTAAAACATGGCTTTTCTAGAGGACATATATCATTTCAAACCAACACAGAAGTATATGGGAACTTTGAAATTTATGCATGATTTTTCTGTAAACCTACAACTTCTCTTATAATTTTTTTAAAAACTTACTACAAAGTTACAGTTGGTAAAACCATGTGGTCCTAGCATAAAAATAGACACATGGACCAATGGAATAGAATTAAAGAGATCAGAAATAAACCCCTACATCCATGGCCAATTGATTGTTTTCATGGCCAGTTGATTTTTCAAAGGCCAAGACCACTCACAGGAGATAGAATAGTTTCTTCACCAAACGGTGATGGGACAGTTGGATGTCCACAAGCAAAATAATGACATTGGATCCCTACCTCAAACCTTATATAAAAATTAACTCAAAATAAATTAATGACTCAAATGTTAGATCAAAAACCATAAAACTTTTAGAAAAACATGTGGGGCAAATCTTCATGGCTTGGATTTGGTAATGAGTTCTTAGATATGATACCAAAATCACAAGGAATAATATTAAAAATGGATAAAACTGACTTCATCAACGTTAAAAAAATTTTTGTGCATCAAAGGACATTATCAAGAAAGACAACCTACAGAATGGGAGAAAATATTTGCAAATCATATATCTGATCAAAGATTTGTGTGTTAAGTATTTAAAGAACTCTTAAAACCCAACACTAAAAAGACAACCCAATTTTAAAAATAGGCAAAGGACTTCCTTTTCTCCAAAGAAGATATTCAAAGGATGTGAAAAGATGCTCAATGCCTTTAGGCCATGTGGAGATGGAGGTAGGGGCTGCAGTGCTGCAGCTATAAACCAAGGAATGCCCAGGGACTGCTGGGAACCACCAGAATCTGGGAGGAGCCCAGGAAGGACCCAGAGGGAGCCAGGCCCAGCCAACATATGGATTTTAGACTTCTGGCCTCCGGAACTGTGAGACAATAAATTTCTGTTGTTTTAAGCCACCCTGTGTGTGGTCCTTTGTTAAAGCAGTCCTAGGAAACTCCGATGGTCATATCCTGGCTGGGCTGTCCTCTCCCATGGCCTGGCAGCCCATGTTTAGGGGTGTGTCTCTCGGGGAGTCTCCTGGAGGCAAGGCAGGGCCCACACCCAGAGCTTCCTCCTCTCTGCACCAGGCACAGTGGAGCCCAAGAGCTGAGCGAGCCCAGCCCAGCTCACTAACGCCCTGGCCTGGGAGAGCAGAGTGAGAGAAAGCCGGAGGTCATGTAGGGACCTGGGTGGGTGATGGGGCTGGCAGGAGGGGCACCCATGGGGTAGGAAGGGTCCTTGGGGAACCCCTCTCAGAAACACTGGGGTGAGGCCGGCCCCCTCTGTGCCTCAGACCACCTTGTTCACACTCGTGCCAACCTTGGTGACTCTACAAAGTTGACGCCAAAACCCAGCAAGGACAGGGTTGTCATGGCTCCTGTGGGGCGATTTATATCCAAAGTTGCAAACCTCCCGGCCGAGCCCTTTCTCCTTGATCCTTTCTGCCTCTCGGACGGTGGTGCCTGTGTGATTTCCCAGAAGTGCCGGGTGAATGATGGGAAGTAAGTCCCTCTACACCACCACCGCTGCGTTCTTTCTGGTGCTGTAAAAGTGCTGCTAACCTTCGGGACCACTTCCTTCCCAGCCTAGGTGAGCCCCAGCCATCTCCTTGGGCAGGTCAGTGTCTGCAGGGCTTGGGAGGAGCTGGGGCTGCTCAGCCTCACACGGGAGCCTCGGGGCAGAGGATCAGAGTCTCCCCCCACCCCACTGCCAGCCAGGGACGGCTGTCCTAGGTGCAGAGAAACGCACTGTCCTTCCTCCTGAGGAAAAGAAGGCCAGGAGTGCGGGTGGGGGGGTTCGCCTGAGACTCGTTATCAAAAGTCTGGGGGGCTGGGGGAGGGGAGGTGGGGGTGCTGCTGCACCCGAGGCGCCGTCCCTTTTCCTCCACCAGCAAGACCTCCTGTTTTGGTTTGCCAAAGCTGCCGGAATATAATATATCAGAAATGGATCAGCTTGTACAATAGGGATTTATTAGCTTACAAATTTACAGTTCTAAGGCCACAGAACTGTCCAAATTAAGGCTCCAACAGGACAATACCGTCTCTGAAGACAGGCCACCGGCATCTGGACCCCTCTGTCACATGGGAAGGCACACGGCTGATGTCTGCTGGCCCTGCTCTCCCAGGTTTCGTGGCCTCCTGTCTCAGCTTCTCCAGGGGCTTTTTCTCTCTTAACTCTCTCAGTTTCATGTCTCTCTTATCCTCTCATAAAGGACTCCAGTGAAAGGATTAAGACCCCCCTTGAAAGGGCTGAGTCACATCTCAATTGAGATAACTTAACCAAAAGTTCCCACCCACGATAGGTCTGCACCCACAAAAATGGATTAAAAGAACATGGGCTTCCTGACCAAAAGGGTGAAAAGAAGTGTAACAACTAAGGTATCAGTGGCTGAGAGAGTTCAAATAGAGTCGAGACGCTACTCTGGAGGTCACTCCTACACAGCTTCAGTTATACATTGCTACTTATTATAGCTTGCCAAACCCCAACCAAAACCATTCATGTGAATCCTAGAGAACACCTAGGGCATTATATAAGATTCCACAAAGGTTCCATACACTAGGATAACTTTCCAAAACCTACAACCTCCAGTTGGGTTCTTGGACCAGATAAGTCCTGAAATGCAGAGGGGTCAGTCTCTCCAGAACATCAGCTAGTTCCATCCCCCTCTCCCATATTATCGACAGCCCCTTCCAACATGAAAAAGTTAGAATGGGCATAGCCCAAATATCCCTAAAAAGTGAGAGAAAAATCAAAGGTGATGGTGGAGTTATACAGAGAAGGTAGGGTTTAACAAGTGACTATGAGTGCTGAATCTTTATATTGATATTTCTTTTAGTCTCCAGGATCTTAGAGCAGCTAGAAGTAAAAACTTAAAATTGTGTTATTGTAACCCATACCAAGCTCTGAAATCTGTTCTACAACTAATCGTCATGATGTGAACTTTATTGCTTTTTTTGTATATATGTTATTTTTCAGAAAACAAAGAAAAAAAAGTTGATTGTGATGATAAATGCATACCTATATGATGATTTTGTGAGCCACTGATTGCACACTTTGGATGATTACATGGTATGTGAATATATAATATACATCAATTAAAATTTAAAAAAAAGCATAGACTTTTCTGGAGTACATAACTGCTTCAGACCACCACATCTTCATATCCACCTGATGTCCTAAATTCCTTGCTTTTCCTACCAACCATCCCTGCCCCAAGCTCCCTTATTGATGCTGGACAAAGGTGGTGGATTCTTTAGCCCAATGCACTCAATGGCCAATCCCTGAGACACCAAGGTTTGAAAGAGAGAAACAGTTTATTGCTTTATTGTTTATTTCAAAGAGAGAAAGAGTCATGAAGCAGGAGATGAGATGGCCTATTGGCCCCCAAATCTATCTCCCCAAACTGTAGTAATTCTGATAGTTTTGTAGCATCAAAAGATGGGCAGGTTTTAGGATAATGAGCATGATTGGACCCACATGATATAATTAGAGGTGATCTAACTATTGATCTAACTTTTTTTTTTTTTTTAACATGGGCAGGCACCGGGAATCAAACCCTGGTCCTCTGGCATCACAGGCAAGCATTCCTGCCTGCTGAGTCACCGTGGCCCGCCCTGATCTAACTTATTGAGCACGCAAAGTTTGACTACATGCATAGTCACAGAACTATGTAAGAAAATGGCGGCCTTAATTTGAAGATGGGTGTGGTTTTTAGTATCATAGATCACTTGTAGGTTACAGTCTGGCAGACTTATTTTGGTTAGATCCAGCTTTGGTTATCAAGATAATTTTGGACTTGGGGTGAGTTAGTTCTGGCCTGACCCAAGGCCCTTCATTAATAAACATTCGGGGCTGGTTTTAGTGCTCACAGGACTCCAAAGTCGAAAAACCAGATAAAATGGGTACAAGTAAAATTCAGTCACAAGGTTTTTACAATCACTAGGGCACAAGATAAAGGCTATATAATCATTATCAGAGATCAAGGTAGCTGGATTACAGTTCAGAGATTTCAGATATTTCCCTCTGTCTAACAGAAAGTAAAAAGGAACATCTATATAATGATTACGTAATCATGATCATCACTTAAATCCCAGCTTCTTGGTTACATTATCAGAACTTCCTCCTAAACTCTTGCATGCTTTGCCTTTCTTTGTACTCACTGTCCCCAGAGCAGTTATGCTTTGTCAAAATTACTCACCTTTGTGAATATAAAAATTAGACATGCCCAATGTAGAAAAATTGTTAGAAATAGAAAAAGAAGAGTGAGAAACCATTGCTAGCAGCTTGGTTTCTTCCAGTCTTTTTCCTATGCATGTTTATACTGCTTTTTACCTTGCATTTTTCCTCTGATTAATATTCCTCTGAATTTTCTTGGCCTCTAAAAATTCTTTGTAGAACATCTTTTTAAATGACTGCACAATTTTCCAGCACATGTATGTAAATTGTGTTTAATCCTCAATTTTTGAATGTTTAGTTTTCCAATTAAAAAAAATTGTTCTGGAGCTAGGATAGAATGAACTTTCAAAACATAAATCTGGTTAAATCCTTTGGTAGTCTTCTATGGCACAGCCTTCTGGATATTAAAATTCACCACTAACCTCTCTCTCCTTGCTGCAATCCCCCTTCCCTGCCCTCCCAATGGAACAACAGGCAGTGAGTTCTTGGAAGCCCATGGGATCTTCCCTGGATCCAGTCCCTGGGTGCCCGTGCCAGGCCTCCGGCTACCTCCGCAAGCCCACCCCTTCCTGCCCCGCTGGCCCAGCCCTCTGCTCTTGGGAAGTGTGCCCTCCATGAGCTTGGAAGGGGCAGGTCCATGCCCCTCTTGGAGGCCACCTCCCCTTGCCAGGACTTGCTCTGCTTTCCGATTTGGGCCCATTGACATCAAGGGGGAGTCTGCCGGGTTACTCGGAAGGGTTTTCCTCCCTGGTGAAAAAGACACCTCTCCACTGGCCATCCCTCACCTGGATGGGACACCTGGAGCTGTGCCTGGTGACTCTGGGGGTGGATAATGCCAACCAGTTGAGAAGGCAGGTGGCAGAGCAGAAAGATGGAAGGGGCTCTCAGCCCCACAAAGACATGTTCAGGTCCTAAGCCGCAGTCCTGGAGATGTGAGCTCATTTGTAAACAGGACCTTTGGAGATGTTATCAGATAAGGTGAGGCCAAACCGACTCGAGTTCCTTAGTCCCGAATGATGGGCATCCTCATAAGCAGAGGAAGTGTGGAAACTGTGGAGGAGACAGGTGGGGAGAGGGACAGCCATGTGACAGAGGCAGAGATTGAGTTACAGACTTCAGAGAAACTTCTAGACTCCAAAACAGGAAGACAGTAAATTCCTGTTTAAGCCAATGGACTGCAGCACTTTGCCAAGGCAGACCTGGTAAGCAAAGACATCTTCCTGGACGTGATGAAGTGAGGACCTAGCCAACCGGCCCCTCCGCCCCTGGATTTCATGGAACATTTGCTCTTGTTTAAGTTGCTAGCAGTTAGGGCCCAAAGCATCCTGACTGATACGTCCTCCCTCGGCCCCATGCTTCGGGGCCATTGCCCATTTCTCCTCCAGGCTGAGCACTGCCCACCCCATTCCTTGGGGCACACCTGGGGTCCTGCTTGGCTTGGGGTCAACCTCCCGTGTACCGTGTTAGCACCCTGTCACTCTATTTGGCCCACTGGAGGCACCTCCCTACGCAACCATAGGTCTCGGGATTGGGGATTCCTCAGGGGCAGAGGCCATGTCTCACCTGTCGTGGACTGCTCACCCTGGCCCATGGCAGGTGCCGGAAGTGGGTGCCAAGGGGGGGGGGTCACACCTGGCCCCCACCTGTTGCCCTTTAGTGCTTACCGTGCTTTGGGCGCGCTGCTGATTATTGCTTGGTCTTATGGTACGTGGGGGGCCTCCTCCTTCATGGGGACACCACCCCCCTGACTCTGGGCATTAGCACAGCAATGGGAGGTAGTCTGGCCCACTCAGAAACGGCCCTCCCCACCTGCCAGGGCTCTCCAAGAGGGCCTGTGGGTCTACCCAGCCTCCTGACATCCCAGGTGAGCCCTGCCTGGCACTCGTGGAAGGATCGCAGTCACCAGGTCCCCTGTGGGGCTGGGGGCTGCTGAGGAGGCACCCTCCCGAGGCTGGGCTGGACCCAACTGGTTCACCTTCATCTCCCAGCTCCTGGGGTGGGCAGTGACATTTTCAGAGCCCCACTTGGGACCCAGTGTGGCTGAGGGAGAGTCCCTTGTGGTCCAAAGGGCCAGCCAGGAGACCAGGCACAGGCACCCAGCCGCAGGGGCTGTGAACTAGGAGGGCCCAAGACTGTGGGAGACAGGGCTGACAGTGCAGGCCAGGCTGGGCGGGGACCTGCTTTAAGTGTGCTGGGGGATTGGGGGTGGCGGGGGTGTGTAGGGCAGCTCTGCCTGGTGTCAGTGCTGGCCTGGCACAATTGCCACAGTTGGGGCCCTGGACGATGTTGTCACTGGTTGCTGGTTATACGGTGTATGGGCCCCGGCTTCTGGAAAGGTCTCAAGCTGATGGACTTTGAACTCCCCAAACTTCTCACTCCTCTTGGTGGAAGCCTGGAAGTGCCAGGTCAGAATGCACGTGTGACTGGGGGTGGAGTGGGGGGCTGCCACCAGCCCGTGGTGTGTCAGGGCTGGGAAGACGGGGCCAGAGGAGGCCACGGGGCGGGAGGAGAGCGGCAAGGCCAGGAGGCAGGGGCCTGTGGCGGAGGCAGGCCGTCGGGACAGGGCTGAGGGGCCCAGCGCAGGGTGGGATAAGGACGTGAAGGCGCCTGCGATTCTCGCTGATGCCCTTGCT
>PVIY010052856.1:0-14991 GCA_004026745.1 Myrmecophaga tridactyla
GTACTTCCCTCCAGCCCTCCAACACACCATAAACTAAAAAGGGATATCTATATAATGCATAAGAATAATCTCCAGGATAACCTCTCAACTCTGAAATCTCTCAGCCACTGAAACTTTATTTTGTCCCATTTATTTCTTTACACTTTTGGTCAAGAAGGCTCTCTCAATCCCATGGTGCCAGGTCCCGTGAATCCTAGGAGTTCTGTCCCACATTGCTAGGGAGATTTACACCTCTGGGAGTCAAATCCCATGGTGGGCGTGGGGGGCGGGGAGAGCGGCATTTGTGATTGATCGCTTACAACTAGTTCATCATCCTCTTCCAATTTGAATCCCAAACAGGTTTACCTGTAGAGCCACATCCTTCCTATTTACATCTATTGCCACCTTAAAATTCCAGATTTTTAAATGATAATGCAGTAATCCAATTTTTAAATGAAACAGTTTTGAGATATTTTTTACCAGTTCCCTGAGAAAGAAATGCAAATGTTTAGGCAGAGAGGCCATTAAAAACAAGAAAGATGAGTAGTTCAGTTGTAGAAATCGTGCCTGCCATGCGGGAGACCCCGGTTTGATTCCCAGTCCATGCACTTCCCCAAAAAACAAAACAAACAAGGAAAACAAAAAAAATTTGACAAATGGTACTGCAATAATGGGAAATGTGATCCCACCGTACGGCATAAACAAACAAAAAAAAAAACTAAGGGAGATAAAAGGCCAGGAGAATGGAAAGAGGTAAAGGCACAAATGTTTCATTTTTAGACAAAAGGAAATTCATTTAGGATTGAAAGACCTTAGTCACCAGGAGGTCAGTATTTTCACCTCAGGTATCTATTGATTGAAGACCAATGTGATCCTTTATTTATTCTAGGGTGCTCTGTGGCTTGATAGAGCAAAGACAGTTGTATAGCATTGCAGAGCTCGAGAACTCAAAGCCTAGTACAAACATGATGGCTTTGAGAGAGAGGAAAATGGTCTAGTAGCGAAGCAGCAGTACCCAGAAGAGTTAAACTTGCTTTTGAGTTCATGTGATACACTTTTCACCCCTGTATAATCCCATAAGCACCTGAAGTCCCAAGAGATGTATAAGCCAGAAAAATTTTAGTTCTTCCTGTTAATATAACACTATCTATACCCATAGTAGGTAATTTTGAGCTAAAACAATATAAATAACCTTTTGTCCTGAGAAGATATTAAATATATTCTTCTAAGAATATACTCCTAAGTACTATTTTCTTATATCTTCTACACTGTAGATCTACTAAGTAGATATACAGGCTAAGTAGAGGATTAATCTACTTTCAACTTTCTATGACTAATAATTATCTACTTCTAAGTATGCTTCTAGTCTTCTACTATCATTCAAAGGAAGAATAAGGAGTTTGCTTTGCAACTAAATTGTGAGACATTTTCTTCTCTATTTTCAGATTTCTCAAGGATGAATCTACCAAAGCTATGAAGATAATTTTACTAACTTCTATTTGTATTATCTTCATTTTATGGTTCCACTTATAATCAAGTGTTTCTGTACTGTTCTTCTGAAAGATATCTGGTTATTATTCTGTCTGATAAGAGGTGATAGAGGCACTTATCCTCTGTTAGAATTCTGGTGAAATGAAAATACATATTTTTAAACTTTCATTTTGCAGAACTCTTATTCAAATTTTTGTTTCATGAAAGGAAAGCATGTCTTAGCAATCGCACAGACCATGCATTTCAAGTGATGAAAAATGTGATAGGTGCTAATATTATATAGATTTTATTTTCTTCTTTTGGTTCAAGAAAATGGTTGGAGGTACCTCAGAGTCATGGATAACATGACCTCCAGTTTATGGAAATGTCTTTTGAACTAATTATAGAAGCCTGGGGATATCCTCAGCTGATATGCCTTAATGTGTGATCACACAGCCAAGTTAGAGACCAGCCGCCGTGAAAGTGTAACTTACTGGCTCCAACAAGGAAGTGAGATGGGCTGTGAAACAGACAGTCAAGAGTATAGATAATGAAATTTTATAAAAGAATGGAAAGAAGAATATCAACCCTGCTGCTTTTGTTTTTACAGATGTTTGATGAATTTTAGCTTTGGGCTTTTCAACTTATCATTCAAGAGGCTTATTTACCAGGAAAGACAGATGACGATGTCTAATTGCCTTGCAACAACAGAAAAGCTTTACTTAGAAAGTGTACAACTGGATTAAGAATGTAGACAGCTTATCTAGATTCGATAACAGTTAAATGTTGATTAGGATTCTCAATTTCTTTCAATTAGCTCTTAGTATCTAAGGTAAATGCAATTCAATCAAACATGTAAACCACACATTTCCAAATACATTGATCATATAATCTATGAATCATGAAACCTAATGTATTCATGAAACAGTAAATAATTTTTGTTTTGCTTTAAAATTTTGAAAGGGTCTACATCTATAGAGTCTTGATGCCATCAAGCTATCTTGAATTCCCAGCTACTCTGACTTCAGCAGAAACATGCAGCATTTATTGGACAATCTATGACTTTAGTTAGCATTTACACACTGGGCTTTCCACATCTTTATCTTCAGCATGACATATCTTCTAAGTTCTGCTCCCATATTTCTAATTACCTCTTGGACATCTACACATGAAGGTGCTGTAAGAACATCAAATGTAACCCACACTCAAATCAACAGATCAACAGAATGATTAAGAGAACAGTTTTAGAACCAAACAGCCTATGTTCAAAACTTGTCTCTGCCGCTTATTAGTCAAATGAACTTATGTAAGTTATTTAATTTCTTTGTCTCAGTTTTTTTTTTATCTGAAGATCAGGCATAATTGGAATGAATGATTTATAAAGTCCCATCTAGTTTTGCAATGCTAAGAGTTTTAGTTGCTACCTTTTCCTCCAGCTCCTCCCACAGATCTTTTAAAACTGTGACAGCTAGTATCAGTGACTAGATTTCTTTCCTTAAATTCCATTCTCAGCACATTTAGTTCATTGATGCATGCAGACTATCTGCCTATCCACACAACTTACATATTCCTTAATAGAGACTGTAGGGATATTTTTATATATTAATGCTTTTCATCTCCTTGGTATTCCTCTGAGACTAACCCAACCCTAGTCTGGTCTAATTCTATAAGTTTTTCCTATCCTGTAAAGCTAGCTTTCCCTAGGGGGACCCTTCTTGACATCTAATGAGCAAGTCAAATAATAAAACAACAAATTACACATGAATTAGGTTCTCAGACTATTATTATTGTATGGTAGTTTACAGAGGAAAAGAGAGCAAGAATGCACAAGAGCATGATTATTTGATGAACTAGATAACTGTAAGTTTCATTTTGCTTTAGCAAGATTATTTGTAACAGAACACAGTGTGGTAACATTTGGTTCTTGTGGTTTAGGACAAAGGTAACACCAACACTTTTAGACTTGATCAACAAAGGGTGCAATGTGAAATAGCCTAGCAAGGAATTGTATATTCCTCATGAGAAAACAACTTAGATGGAATTGTATGACAGGTTTTTCTTGATTGAAACAATATATTTGAGTACCTACTAAAAAAATAAAATATAGATGCCACAGAATATTCCAACAATAAGACAAGGCATCCACTTCTAATCTGTCATTAATTTCAATTTCATAAAACACAATACTTTCTTAAATTAATGCACGTTCTAGTTTGCTAGCTACCAGAATACGATATACCAGAAATAGAATGTCCTTTAAAGGGGGGAATTTATTAAGTTATAAGTTTACAGTTCTAAGGTCATGAAAATGTTCCAATTAAAGCAAGTCTATAAAAATGTCCAAATTAGTGCATCTAGGGGATACCTTGGTTCAAGAAGGCTGATGAAGTTTAGGGTCTCCCCTAACTGGAAAGGCACATGGTGAACATGGCAATATCCACTAGCTTTCTCTCCAGCTTCTTGTTTTATGAAGCTCCCCAGGGGTGTTTTCTTTCTTCAACTCCAAAGGTCTCTAGGCTGTGTGATTCTCATAGCTCTGAAGCTTTTTCCAATATGCTTCTTCTTTTAAATGATTCCAGTAAACTAATCAAGAGCCACCTGGAATGGGTGGAGCCACATCTCCCTCTAATCAAACATGAATACCCACAATTGGGTGTGTTACATCTCTGTGGAGATAATATAATCAAGTTTTCAACCTACAGTGCTGGATAGGGATGAAAAGAAATGGCTGCCTCCACAAGATCAATCAGGATTAAGACGTTTTTTTCCAGGGAATATAATCCTTTCAAACCAGCATAGAGCATAAAGAGCACTTCTAAAGCTTTAAAGAAGGTTCTAAACAGCATTATGATGTAAAAATTTAGGTGGTCTGCACTATTTAACATGGCGTGTACTTACTCCTTGCACTTCAATACCAAAACAGATTTTAAAATTTCTGTTCAAAAGTATTTCATAATAATTGAAAATTCTAGAAGCAGCAATTAGGGGAAATATTATTTCTGACAATAAATGGCTTCATATTTGTCTAAAACATTGTCTTGGAATTTACAGCTCTCACCCCCATCTCAAGATAATGGAAAGCTAGCAAATCATCTTACTCTACAATGTATTTTATATATTCACGTACAATATTCACTGTGGTGCTATCATGGATTTTATTGTACAACCTATACTGCCCTTCTTACAACATATCATTGAGAGGAGGCCAAATGAGATTTGGCACAAATGGAAAGTAGTGAAATATTTATTCAGAAAGTATGTGCATTCATTTTATTTAGAGACCATGGGTGTATCAAATTTAGATGCATAGACCTCTATCCCTGAAGTGCAACAAAATTTATCTAATTTAAGGATCACACTCTAGGCAATTCAACCTTATACATGGCAAGATACTGGTATTCCCAGATTTTTAATCAAATTTTCAGATTATAGCCTAGTTATATATTCAAATTTGGAACTTAGAATGCTTTTCACCAAAGAAAACATTAACTTAGAATGCTTTTCACCAAAGAAAACATTATACAAATGGTGGTATGCTTCTCAGCCAGTCCATTTAACCTTCTTTGTTTACCTCAAGTTGTACATATACAGCATTAAAGTCACGGTAATCATGAATCCCCAAATAATAACTAGTATTTACTAAGACTTTATCATATTAAGAGCGTCACATGCATTGTCACATTTAATTCTGCAAACAAACATAACTAATTTTATGGGACTTGTAAAACTGAAATTCCCACTTTTATAGATAAGGAAAATAAGGTCAATTACATTTTCCAAGATTTTGTTTTGAGGAAAGTGCATGGACCAGGAATTGAACCCGGGCCTCCCGCATGGCAGTCAAGAATTCTACCACTGAACTACCCTTGCACCTCCCTCTCCTTCTCTTTCTAAATGCAACTGTGATTAGAGTTTTAGAACACATCCTGCATCTGCTTGAACCTTAAGCTCAGTCCTTATGAAATCTTCTAAAGATATTTACTACTTGAAACAATGGTGAAAAAGAAAATTGGTAAAAACTATATTTTGAGAAAATTCAGCCTTTCTGTTTCTCTTATTTCCAGAACTGCTGTTCCTCAATCACTCCATTTTAACATGGAATATTCACTTCATATGAACTCTGGCAGTTTGTTCTGTTTTGTTTGTTTAGATGGTATAGAGTAAAAAAACATATCTGACCCTGTGAGACTCTAAAGTGTCAAAGGTGAAAATTTTACCTATATTTCAGAAGAGAACTCTGTACTAATTTGTTCACTTTTTATTAAAACAGGCTTTTATTAATAATCATTAAAATAAAATCTAGGATATGTTGCAGGATAGGCTCTCTGGTGGCCCAGAAACAGTGGGGGATATTTTAGAGCTTGAGGATAATGCAAGGAGATAGCTACTGGCAGAAGAGTTGTAATAAGGACAAATGCCTGTACACATTTACTTTCATTGCCTCTTTCCTCCTTTCTTAACAACACATCTGACCTGAACTTCTTATAGGGAGAAGAAATCAGATTTTGTGTGAGAGAATAAGAACTGAAAGGATATTAGAATAGGTGCTAAGCTAAAATAAGTTATTCATTTATTTAAAGAATATGTATATTTGAGAGACAAAAATATGCAATGGCAAAAAGTATAAGCTCTGGAGTCAAAAGGTCTAGGTTTAAATCTTGGTTCTACTATGAACTGATCATGTGAACTTGACCAGCTACTTAACAATTTTTCCTCAGTTTTCTAATTTGCAAAATGAGGGTAATAACAGATATCAAAAGGGTATTGTAAAGATTAAATAAATAATACATGTAAAGAACTTCCAACACTCTCTGGCATGTAGTAAGTCCCAGGTACAGCTAGTTGCTATCATTATTCTTGCTATTGGTAATAGTGATGTGATACAATAGTGATTCAATATGCATTGTGTTCCAGGTACTCTGATGACAGTTTCACACAAAGGACATATATAAATCATAGTGCACTTATACCTTCAAATATTATTGATAGGATACTATGATCAGAGTATATCGTTTGTAGAAATGATATAAAAGACACAAAATCCTCAAGTGATCTTACACCGAATTCACTTGTTGCATGAAGTTATCAGGATGAATGCTAACATGGTAAAGTTCAACTTTCTATCCAGATGTCCATTTACCCTGGTTCATGATTACATGGAATCAACAATATGAGAGCCATGGAGGGTGCAGCATCATTTATATATTCCTATTTATGCTCCTTTTCCAAAATGTAAGGGTGAGTTTTGTAGCCACTAAGAAATGAGTTCTCATCCTACCTTCATCTTACAATAGGTGGATGAACTTGGACAAGTTATTAAACTTCCATGAGACAGAGTCCCATCATTTGTTAAATGGAGATGATAATACCTAGATAGATAATAACTAAAGGCAAGTATGTATATAAAACTTAAAATCTTACACATCATTAATATTTAACAACTTAGCTATTCTTATATTATTATATTAAATTTTAAAGTATAAAATTAAGCACAATATACCTTTGTTTATGCAACTAATTCATGCATGTATGTATATATATATATATACAAGTATATATCTATGTATGTATTTATATATTCAGGCAAGTACCCCTTGTATAAATGCCCTAGGAGTTAATGCTAAAAAATAAAACCTATTTGTTTTTGAGAAGTCTTTTAAAATCTGAAGAGTTGGCAAGGGAAAATTCTAAAGTTTTGATCTATGGATGATGAGATATTCTTTCTCAGCTTTCAAACCACCTATGTATACAAACAGTATCTGCACTGACCGCGCCAAGGTACAAACAAACCGGGGTTGTTCTGGTGTCCGTTCATCATCTTCTCCTTTCTTTTCAGCTCACTCAGAGATACTTAATGCCATTAGGCAGAATTATGCCATCAATGGCACTGCATCTGGCATCGCTGTCAATCCCAGGTGGAGGAGCAGACGCATAATTGAGCTATTAGAAACTGCTACACTAGGGGGAAAAAAAACTCTACAAACAAAATTAGTGAGACAATGCCAAGGTTTGCTTTTCTTTCTGTTCCATCATAATTTATCATCCAGAAAAAGGCACTGCCATGTAAATGGTGGGGGAGCACAATTAAGGGGGAAGACAAAGTGGAGGAGTTCACAATAGCATCTCTTGGATATTGCTCAGGAAGAGAGAATGCAAACCAAGTTATTTGGCTCATATGTCCTGCATATTAAGCCATTTAGCTAGCGTATGGAATGTTTCGGGTTGTCCCTAGGATATAGGCGAGAAACTAAATATTGACTCAGCAAGCGCTCAAATGAGAGGTCTAATTAAATTAAATGGTACAAAGGGGAGGCTTGTTTTGTAGACTCCAGTAACTGCTTAAAATACAAATGAGACCAAATAAAGGTCAGAGGTATAGTAATAATGAGACAAAAATATGCTAGAGAAGTAAAGAAGACATGGGCACAGAATTGGCCGAACATTTAAAGGCAATTGTTGGTTCAATCATGAAAAATGATTGGAAATTAGCATAACCATAAATAATCAGAGCTGCCTTTAAGCAGAGCCTCACATTGAAACCTGCATCAGCATGTTAGTTTTAATTTTACTTTAATGACTGGCTATGTGCAGAGACACCATGGGAAAATGCCCTTTCCTTGGAAGAACTTGAGTAAGAGCTATTGGAGGAAAGGTATGCTGCTTTTGAGCTCTAAACACATTGTGTTTCAAGTTCTGCTACAGGAAGGAGTGAACGTGAAGGACTATGAGTATGTTTCTAGTGTACTCAGGGTTGTCATTTTCAGAACACAGTGTTGGGGATACAGGATAGCATCTGAGAGCTCTGACTTTATTTCTGCAATCCCAAAGTCACTATCAGTTGTGTTGGGGGTGACAGAGCTCCTCCTGCATGAGAGGGAGCTGGAGGATGGAAGCGGAGGAGAAAGAAGAGAAAAGAATGAAATCTTCTAATACTTAAGCTTTCTGAGCCTTAGTTTCTCATTTATAAAATGAGTATAAAAATAGAACTTTCTTCAGAGCATTGCTAGGAGGATTAAAATAATTAATATATGTAAAGGATTTAAAATGGCATCTGGTTATTAAGAGGTCAATAAATGTTACTTGTCATTGTTATTATTATTTTTATTATTATTACAATTCATCTATTACTAATCAGCATCTGTGTGCCAAACTCTAATCTTGTTATAGAAGCAAAGAGGATTATTCTTTCTCAAAGCCTGAGTCAAGTGTTACTGCTAAAACATGGCTGGGCAGCAAGCAGTTTTATAAGAGGCAGAGGAACTATTTCACTAAAAACAGGTCACTTTTCTAGCTTCCCCTACTTAATTCAAAATAACTTTCATATCAATTAAATGAAACATATCAATGGAAAACATCACTTCATGGTAAAGTTAACATTATTCCCTATCAGTTAACAAAATAATAAGAGTTATTATTTAATGAGCAAATGCTGTGTGCTAGACACTATGCTAAACACCTCACATACGGTAGTTCTTTTCCTTCCTGGCAGATATTTCTTGGCTATTTTAGCAACACTTCTAGACTTTCCTTCCTTGCAGGGATGACAGGGCCTCACACTGACATACCTAGAAAGTACATTCACTCAGATCCTTGAGGAGTAAAGATCCCTACCAACCTACAACAAACTTAAACCTGAACAAAAAGTAAGAATGTCAGTGTCTCACTGAAACTGTTCATTACCACAGCATAGCCTAGCTTAAGTTGACTAATCCAATGTTGTTGACTGAAAAACCTTCCCTAAACATATCTTTCAATTAAAAATATTATTTTTCATGTTATGTGATAGAAAGTCTGAAGTTATAGTAAAAATAAGTGATCTTTATGTTGGAGAAGACTGGACTTATATTCTATATCTTGTTGAAAGCATAAGTAAGGCTCCTAATACTTTCATGAGAGAATGTCAATTTTTGTGATCACCAAGAAGAAATACTAATGTATATAAAAAAACACACACAGTAGATGCTCAATGTTTGTACAATGTATGAGTGATGTCTAAAGTGTATGGATCTCATTTAAAAAAAAAAACAGAACTGTATCAGAAAACTTAACCATGAAATGCTTGTGACCCAGGACTTGGCCCAACGCTTCTCTGAGACAACTAATGTTGCAAAGAGATTACTCAAGGTACTTGTTCCCCTACGATTGTCAGAGTATTATCTTTATATCTAGCTAGATCATCAGAAAGCATCATTTCCAGACCTTATTATCACAATTCCCTACTTAAAAATCTTCACTAAATTAATATGTAACTTCAGTTTTTATTGAAGGCCAATATAAGAAATGTCCATTTGAACATCGCTGTCTTTTATATATACCCTAGATTAGGACAATGTCAGAGATGTTTCCAATTGTCATTCAAATAATGATTCACAATAAACTTCTCCCTAATTTACAGCCTGATGAACTCTTTTTTCTCTCCCAAGAAATGTCTACATTCTCTATTAGTAAGTAATGACGACTATATAAGCTCTTCCTTAATTACCAGCTGAATATACTCAACTAGAGTAAAAAATTTATCCCAAATACTTGGTGTGCTGGTTTGAGAGGATAATGTGCCCTAGAAAAGCCACATTTTGATCCTAATCCATCTCGTAGAGGCAGCTGTTTCTTCAATCCCTTTCCAGCACTGTAGGTTGGAAACTTGATTAGATTATCTCCACAAAGATGTGGCTTGCCCAATTGTGGGTATTAACATTTGATTAGAGGCAGATGACTCCACCCATTCCAGGTGGGTCTTGATAGGTTTAGTGGAATCCTTTAAAAGAGGAAACATTTTGGAGAAAGCTTCAGAGCTAGGAGAATCACGAGAGCTCATGCAGCCAGAGACCTTTGGAGATGAAGAAGAAAAATGCCCCCAGGGGAGCATGATGAAACAAGAAGCCTAGAGAGAAAGTTAGCAGACGTCACCATATTTGCCATGTGCCTTTCCAGTTGAAAGAAAAACCCTGAACTTCATTAGCCTTTCTTGAGTGAAGGCAACTTCTTGTTGGTACCTTAATTTGGACATTTTTATAGATGCTTTAATTGGGACATTTTCATGGCCTTAGAAGTATAAACTTTCAATTTAATAAATTCCCCCTTTTAAATGTCATTCTGTTTCTGGTATATCACATTCTAGCAGCTAGCAAACTAGAACACTTGGTAATACTTATTCTTTCATACTTTAAAAAAATACTTTTTATTTTTACTTTCTAATTTTTACACTTGCTTTCTGAAACTGTTGAAATGCTTTTTTAGCAGTAGGTGGAATACAAATTCTAATATATTTTTAACTTAACACTTCTGATAAAGTAACTATTTTTTTGTTAATTTTTTCCAACTGAATTATGTGAGAGGTAAGACCTCTTATACTTATCTCTGTATTGTTGTTTCAGGGAAGGCAAAAGGAGGGGGAAAAAAGCAACTCTATATGAATATGTAATAACACAAAGTGTTCTGAAATCTGAACTTAGGTCAAATTCACTCTATCACTTTCTAGCCATGTGACCTTTGTTAAGTTAAGCTTTATCTATTAGCCTCAGGTCTCTTATCAACAAAATATTACAAACATATTTGTAGTATCATTAGGAGGATACAATAATATATATGAATGTGTCTGCCAAAAAGGAGTGGTTTTCAAATTTGGCAAATTATTCCCTTACCTCTTTTCCATCCACAAAGAAAGGAACAGTAGAGGACACAATGATACCATATTTCTCTTGAGTCAGTTTCTAGAAAGCCTGAGAGGAATGTACACATGTGGTTTATTGAAAGCCTATTCTCAGGAAAAGAGGAGGGAAGAAAGGAGATAAGGTGAGGAGTAGAGATGGACAGGGATTTTAGTCTCAGCCAGAGATAAGCTTTGGCCTGATCTTAGATGGGGTTCTGTAATCGTTTAGCAGAGTTGGCCCCATCTTGAGGCAAGGGTTCCAGCCTTTTGTAGCCTCTTGTAATTGGCCACAGATTGCCGGGGCACTCATGGGTACAGTGCATAACCTCCCAGACAAGGTGGCTCCTGTTTGGCTGAGGATGAATATCAAGAGAAGGAGGCCTCTGTGAGGTAGAGGCAGCCAACACTCAGTAGCTGGGAGAGGGGTGAACTGCCAGGTCATGGTGACAGGGAAGGAGCACCAGGAACAACCACAGCAGTATTATTAGCTTTCTCTTAACTCTTGTATTCATTTACACTCGTGTCTCTCATCCAGGGATTGTTTTGCCTCTCAAGGAACATTTAAAAATGTCTAGAAGCATTTTCGTTTATAACAGGTTGGGTGCAGGGTGTTGCTACTGGCATCTAGAGGGTGGATACCAGCGATATTACTAAACATCTTAGTATGCACACAACAACCCCCAAAACAAAGAATTATCGGGCTCAAGATGTCAGTAGTGCCAAGGCTGAGAAATCCTGGAATACACATAGGCATATAAAACCAATATTTAGTATTTACTAGCAGTTACCAATTTACTATTAACATTCTCCATACTTTACAAATCAAAAGGGAAAATGCGCAATTGTATTGATTGCTAGCAAAAATACACACACATGCAAAAACAAAACCTCACGGGAGCTTTTATCCTGTGACTATACTCTTCAATAACAAGCATAAATTCAGCCTGAGGCATGAACTGAAAATAATTTCCAAACATTCCTACCATCTTTTGCCTTTTTTTTTTTTTTTTTGGTAACCTCTGTTTTTAACTCTGCCTGCACCTTACCTTTATAGCTTTTGATGCCAGATCTTTACTTTCCTGAAACCTTCACCTCCTTGATTTTTCCTTCTTTCCCCTTTTCTTCCCTGCTTTTTCTCCCTGGCTTCCAACTTAACTCATGAACATGAAGATGTATGCATCCAGCTCTGCCACTTTCCTTCATCTGCACTTTGCCTCGTGGGGAATTTGGCACCATCCTATAGTTAACAATATATTTTGCTCACTTTAATGGCTTTTCTGTGTACCTTGGCTTTGAAATTCTGTTTTAAGGTGTTTAGTACACAATGGAAATAATCCTTTCTTCTTTGCTAAGAAATGCTAACAATTAAACTAATTATCTTTTATAGAACAGAAATAGCCTTTTTTTTTTTTTACCCAGTTTAAAGTTCCTCCAGTATTTTCCTTTTGCATAATATGGAACTATTTGACATATAAATAAGAATTTCACAATTAAGAAATAAATTTAGCAGTAGAGATCCTCACAACACATTTATATTATTTATATTTTTCTTCCTTTTCTATCTCCATTTCTTTACTTCCTACATCAGCTTTTTTTTTTGTATGTGCCTTGACCAGATATTTTATCTTCTGCATCTCTTTAATCGCACAAAAAGGATCTAGTCACACAAAAGAGATAACTGTTGTTCTGTGGGAGATACCACGCAGTCTCAGTAAAGCTGTGCTATATCAATCCTATAATTATAAACAATATATGGCAACATTTTGATTCCATGTGTCCCCTTTCTCTATGTCTGCCATTAGCATGTGGTTCCTATACCACCTGATGTCTTTCTTCCTGATACATATTGCTTAAGGAAATTCTAGAAGCATTCTCTTAAAGCAAATCAAAAGAACACAATATAAAACTACCTGATTTATCTTAGTATAATTTGCCAATTGGTATAGAGAGAAGTGTTTTTGATAGGAACAGGGAACGGAAGGGGCAACAACAAAAGAGAATGAATTGATCAGACATTCTCTGAGTAGGAAGGAACTTGAGAGCTCATTTAATCCAAACCAGTAGTTTTATGGGTAAAGAAAGAGTCCCACACAAATTAATATCTAGACTACAACCCAGGCTTCCTAATTTGGGGTCCAGTGGTTTTCTTCTTGCATCATGTGAGCATCCTTATTTTGATCCTGAAGAGTATTGTCTCGTGGGTCAAGCATTCTAGGAATCCAGGATCTGGAAATCATCATCAACTAAAACTTTGTTAAATGTAGTGGTTCCCCAGGGCTTTCAATTAAAACCATTCATCCACTCTTGATATCTATTCCAACCCTCCTGGGTGGATGCACCAATGCCAATTCCCACCATTCCAGCTGCTAAACTCACTAGGAGACCATAGGGTTTAGCTTTAATAGGAATGAAGTCATGCTCATGAGACTTAGATAGCCAATGGCTATTTTTGTAAACTAGGGCAAGTCACTGAAAGTCCCTGGCCTATTTATTTTGTAAAATGATTATTTATAAAGTTTCTTCCAGAGCTATTATAACAGGATGCACAGCACAACCAACATTCTACAGAAAATCCAATTCATTGTGCTACCAGTTTACCTAGATACTTCTAAGCTGATTTCCTTAGTTTACTTTATAACAATGCAATAAAAGAAAAAACAATGCAAACTTTTTTCTTTGAAATACTAACGATTCTGATAAATTCCATGCGCCTCTGACCAAGCATTAAGTAAAAATTCTATAGAGTTAAATTTGTTGGCAGTATCTTTTTCTCCTTCCTTTATTTTCTCCTCCTCCCCTTGTCCTCCTCCAACTTCCTTCTCCCCTTTTTCATCTTCCTTCACTTCTGCGCATTATATTTCAAGCTTCTGCCCCTCCTTTTTCTAAGTATTTCAGTCAATTTTCTAAATCATTCTTTGTTTTTCCAATTTTCTTAATGCCTACAAATGATTACAGTAGGTTCCACAAGCTCATTAACTAATTCCCTTAGTGCCTTAACATGGCAAGCAAATTAACCTACTAAGTTATTATGTACGTACTTGATTTCCTAAGTTCTGTAGGCCCTAGTGGCTCTTTTGGTCAATAGCTATATTGTAACTGTTCCTTTTCTTTCCTAATTAAATGTACACTGCTCTGTGATTTCTGTTAAGCCTGAACTGAAGTTGCTCGACAAATTTTCATTCTTACTAATCTTTCCCCTCTTACTGATTAGTTTTATTTATTTATCCAGTTTTAAAAATTGTGGCTTTGGCACAGCTGCCTCAGGGCAAAAGAGCACAAACACATTTAAAGGAATACATAAAACATGGCAATTACATAATTAATCAGTTCTAAGCAGTCTAAAATATGTTGGCCTAAAACATGACACTTGGGGAAAGGGTAATGTTAAAAGTTTGGAATCATGTAAATCATCTTAATTTTTTGCCTGGTTTTATATATATATATATATATATATATATATATATATATATATATATATATATACAGGGGAGAATATTAACAACCTTTAGTTCTTTATGGCAAGCCTCCTTTCACAAACTACAGTAGTGTCCCCACAGGTACTTTTTAAAGGGGCACTAGGTGAAAACATGTTAGAGAGTTTTGGGGAATGCCCTCATATACCCCAATTATATTTTAATCATAATTATTTTTCTTCTATTGTTAATTTAAGATATTATTAAATGAAGGTGGATATGAAAACAGAATTGCTAAGGCGTGTTTAATTACCTAATCTCTTTGTGTTTTGCCACCATTTAAAATAACATCTGATTAACCTGTCCATTTCTTTTAGAGAATATAGCATTTAGAAGGCCATATTGCCATCTCTCTATTTGATTGAAGGATAGACCAAAGTTACTGAGGCAAAGACCTAGAGCTGGGCTCTTGTAGAACAA
>PVIY010052857.1:0-14985 GCA_004026745.1 Myrmecophaga tridactyla
CGCCGCCCCCCCACCAGCTGGCTCACAGGCATGTACTTCAGGTGGATGGGGAGGGGGTGTCTGTGCCCTGGCAACTGTCTCCTGCCCAGCGCAGTACAGCTCAGGGCCTTCCCCAGCCCCTCGCCATCTTCGATCAAGCATTCTGTGGGGTCAGGAGTCATCTCCTACCCCCCCATCCCTGGGGTCCTTCCTACAAAGGGCGGATCGTTCCCCGCTTCCCCTGGAGGGCCTTCCCGGCTCTGCCTCACATTCCCACCCAGAGAGACAAGGAGTACTGGCAAGCCGAGGACCCCGACAGGGCTGCCCCTGCCAAGCCCCCAGAGAAGGCCCCGCGGCTCCTGGCCCGCCTCGGCCCTACCTTGCCAATCTCTCTCTGCAGCTTGTACTGGTTCAGCTGCACACAGTCCTAGGGGAGGAAACCCAGCGTCACCCACTGCGGCTTAATCCAGAGGCAGCTCCGCTCCCACCTCAGAAGCCCGTTCTGGGCCCGATTCTGGCCCCAGGTCCCTCGTTCCCAGAGCTCACCCAGCTTTCGGATTTGGGCGGGAAAACACGGCAGTGCCGATGCCGCTGTTAAGTGGTGAGAAGCCTTGGATAATGTTTGAAAATATGAGCGGTGAGTCGTAGCCATGCTTTGCCCCGCTTGGAAAGGGTGAGAGAAAAATCATTGATTCCTGGCCAGATGCTGGGACCCCTATCTGTGAGGGACCCATGCACAAGTACTTCCAGACGCAGCTGAAAGGGGAGGTCTGGAAAGTATAAACAAGAAAAATGAGGGCACCCTGGGGACAGGAGATGGGAAGCCCTGGTTCTGGCGTAAAAAGCTCAGCCTCTGAAATCTGGAGATTGCTAGGTACCCAGGTTCACTTTCGGTTCGAAGTGGCAAGGGCAGGAGCAGCGGGACCCCAAGGGCTGGAGGCATGCTGGCATGCTGAGGAGACTCTAGGAGACAGGATTAGAGGTGGGGGTTCAGCCAGAAGAAGACTTGGGAGGAGGATACATCACCTGTCTTCAAATCTCTAAGAGGACTTTTGGGGGGATAAGGGCCTGTTTCCTAGGCCTGGACTAGGGGTGGGAATGGAGGGAGTTACAGGAGGCAGCTGGTGGCTCAGATAGAGCTGCCTTGTGTTGGAAGAGGCCACACCGTGAAATAGTGAGCTCCCCGGTCCTGGAGGTATGTAAAACATGGCTACAGATAGCTGTGTGGCAGGGATAGGAACAGAAAATGGTCTTCACTGAGGCCAACTAAGGGACTCATGAACAACCCCAACTTGGCCCCACTAACCTCTGCATCTGAGATGGCCACGTGGTGGGATTCAATGGTAGGCCTCCGCCAGGCCCGTGGAGAAATGTGGCTGGCTGGCCCCGTGGCATAAGGCCCTGCCTGGGCCTGGAGGTAGCTCCCCACTGGCCGCTCCTGTAGGGAGAACTTCCTAGTTGAGAGGCTGGGCCGGATTTGAGGAGGTCTTGAAGCACCACCCGGGGCCACAGAAGCAGCCCTGGCTCGTGGTGGAGGGTCCACACCGTTCCTGGCAGGCTCTGGGTCACCGTCTGCCTCCTCCAAGTGGGCCACTTCGATGGCTGCCACCCGCTCCACCAGCTCTGCCCGAGGGTCCTGGCAGCAGATGGCTGGACCCCCCTCCATCACTTCAGCCAAGAAGGTCTTCTGTGCAGCCTTGTTAGGAACCTGAGAAAAGAGGGCAGAGAAGTCTTTGCTCCTGGATGCCAGAATGGCCAGGAAGCCCCAACCTTGTGGGTCTCACCTCTGTGCCTTTGCCCTGGATGTCCCTCTGCTTAGGTTGCCAGCATCCAAACTCAGATCTGTCCCCTGCTAACTGAAGGAATTCCAGGAGCTCATCTGCCTCTGCTGGCCGTCAGCCCTCTGGACCTCATGATCCCCACAGGCACTTCTGCCCTGCTAGCTTCATTGAGAAGCAAAGAGAACCTGAGTCAGGACGGACAGACACAGGCAGAACACTGGAGGCCAGCAGCAGTGGCCACAGTAAGTCATGCTCCTGCCCTACATGTAATCCAGTGACTCACCGGCCCCACCCTTGGGCAGCAGAGCATTCCAACAGTTTCTGTTGCTGCCTGGAAGCTGAGCTGGGCACAGGAAATGCAGAGGTGTCCCTGATGCTCCAGTCCCTCTCACCTCCTCCAGGGAAGCCTCCCTGATGTTCCACCCCACTCACCTTCTCTAGCCCACTTAAATTCTCCAGGGTGGCCTCCCTGATGCTCCAGTCCTACTCACCTCCTCCAGGGTGCCCTCCCTGATGCTACAGCACCACTCAATCCCTCTCCCACATCGAGGGAGGCCTCTCCAGGGTCACAGGGCAGTCTCCCACCTCCCCCTTCTCTGCCCCATCAGAGCCTCCAGCCCAAAAATGGATCCATTTAGGGGAGGGGCCTCCTGTTTTGTTGACTATCAATCACTGATGTCATTCCTTATTTGTCCTGGTTTTTCCTTCCTGCTCGTTTGTGTGGCCAAAATGTTTGCCACATCTGCTCAGGCTGGGATGCTTCCCCCAGCCTGGCCTGAACCCCAAACCAGGCCCCTGGCAAAGACCGACCTCAGAGCTCAGTCTGCGGTCCAAACCTGACCTCCAGCCTCTGCCCCACCCACTGTCCACTAAGACCCTGGCCTAAACTCTGACCCCAGGCTGAATCCTGACCCTCAGATTGAGACTTGACCTCCACCCCAGGATAAGCACCAGCCCCACCCCTGCCTGATACCCTGCTCCCCTCCTGGGGCACTCAGCATTTTCTCAGAGGGAAGTAACTGGACTCCTAACCCTCTGTCCTTCCTGTGTGGTGGTAACTTCCTCTGTCTTCGCACAGGGACTTTAAGAGCACAGGTCTCATGCCTCCGTTCCACTCCTTGTTCCCCCATCTCCTTGCTCTGACAGATGTCGAGGAGGTAGGGCTTGCTGGAGCTCCCAGCCACTAAGGAGCTGGGCCGGACTCCAGTCCTGCTTGCCAACCTATTGTGTGGTCTGGGCAAGCTCCTCCCTGGCTCTGAGCCTCAGTATCCCCATCTGTACTGTGGATACAATTTCCCAGATTCCCTTAAGGCCACAGCAAGGCTCAAACATGGATTGTGGGCAAGGCCGTGGTCCAGCCGCCTGTGCCTGGTATGGGGTACATTGTAGGAATGGAAGCCTGGAGACAGCAGAGCTGACACTGCTGTGCAGAAAGGAAGGGGGAAGGGGATCCCGACCAGCAGGAGGCAGAAAAACATGGGGGCTGGTCCTAGAGGAGTGGGTGAAGCTGGAGCCTCAAAGCCTCTCAGGAGGAGGTGAGGGGGGAATTGATGAGTCTGCAATACCAAGGATATCTCCCTGGAGGTGAGAGTGAGGCTGGAGCATCAGAGGGGCCTCAGTGGAGAAGGTTTTGGGGACAAGACAGCCTTCAGCAAGGAGGAAGTGGGGGCCCAAAGGAGCCTCCTAAGCCTCCCTCTACTCCTTGAAAGTGGCTCAGCTCCCCTCACTCCCCCTCACTCCCCAGGCCCTGGGTGTGCCTGGTCTGTTTCTTCCTCCAGAATGTAAGTTCCATACGATTAAGGATCTTTTCATTTTTTTGTCAATTCTTCTGTTATTTACTTTTATTATATATATAATTAGATAAGCTATGATCTGCTTTGTCTCCATTGGTCTCTTCTGTGATCCCTGGCACATAGTAGGAGCTCCATATGTATTTGTCGAATGAATGAACAACGGTTGCCATAGCAATCATTACAGCCCTGCCCCATTAGACAGATGAGCAGGCTCAGAGTGGAAACCCTAACAAGGCTCAGGGCCCATCCCAAGTCAGAGAATGAACCACAGAGCCCAGAGCTCCTGCCCCCTGGCACCAGCCCCCACCAGGCAGGGGCTAAAGGACTGGGAGAGGCTGCAGGGACAGAGTGGCCACTGGCAGAGGTCACAGCCACTACGACCCATAAAATTTGCCTGTGATTTCCCTGAAGAAAGAGAAATCCTCTTTAACTCCCCTCCCCCATTTTCTGAAATGGGGACACTGAAGCCCAGCAAGGGGCAGGGGCAGGCCTGGGGGGGCTCACATCAAAGCCAGAGCAGAAGCCTTCCTCCCCCAGGGTGGGGACGCGTGCCAGGCTCTGCAGCCAGGCAGCCAGGGATCCACTCCTGGCTCTCCCCTTTGCTGGCTGTGAGGCCCTGGGCAGGTGCCGGCACCTCTGGGCTTTGGATTTTTTCACCTGCAAAGTGGGGTTCAGAGTGTGTTTCACCTCCCCAGGTGGTTGTGATCGTACGGGAGAGAAGGCCCATAAGGGCCCAGGACAGGGCCAGCCGCCGAGGAAGCTCAGTAAAAATGAGTTGTTGTTGTGCCGCCGCTGTGATCGCCTGGGACCCGCTGCAGCCCAGATGGCCTTGCGGGCGGGCGGAAGGCGGCTGGGGGGACTGACGTCAGGGCCTCCCCCGCCCGCCCTGCCTCCTGGATCACGTTCAGGTGACTAGGCATGTCTGCGCGGGAGGCGGCCCAGGGAGGCCCGGGGATGCTGCCGCGTGTTCAGGCGACAGGGCAGGCCCCAAGGAGGGCGTGTGTGTACACACGTGAGAGAACGTGTGCGGGCGGGGCTGTGGCCAGGGTGATGGCGCACGTCTCTGAGGGCGGCCGTGTGTGTTGTGAGTGCGCACATGGGAGCGCATCTGCGTGGGGACAAAAACCTACCGGTGGTTTGTGTGTGTACGAGCTTGTTCCTGTGCACGCGTACGCTTTTAGGTCTGCGTTACATGTGCCCCAGAACGGGGAGCATAGGGGAGGGGGGAATCTGAACCTCTCGGGTTAATGGGGGCCTGACTCCCAGAAAGGCAAGTCTAACCTTCCCAGCCAGCCTGACCCACCCGTCTGAGGCTGCCTGCTGGCCTGAGCAGGGCTGTGTGTCCTTGGTAGGATTTGTTCCTCTAGGGGCTCACTCAGGGTGTCTCCTAAGACCCTCCCCAAACTGAAGCTTCAGCAGCTGATTTGTAGAAAGTGACTCAGCAGGTCATTAGGGGCCACGTGGAGGGATGGAAGGTCAGACAGACTGACTGGAGCCCAGGCCCAGGGCACAGCTGGCACGTCCAAGGACAAGGCGCTTCCTGGGACTTGGCCAAGTCCTGCAGCTGGAAACAGCTTCCCCGCGGAACTCGTGCCCTCCCTCACTTCCCCCCAGGCTGGGCCTGTGTGGCCTTGGATAAGTCATGGCACCTCTTTGAGCCTCCGTTTCCTCATATGTGAACCGGACAGAATGGCCACCATGTACCAATTCCCAGGATGATGGAAAGGAGTAGAGGAGACTATGGACATAGAAGCAGTTTGTTCCTGACAGATATGGGGCTGGGATGTGTCTGCGTCTAGCAGGCATCGAGAGAGATTTGATGTACAAACTAGAACCCCACGTCTGCCCCTGCTCCAGGACAGCCTGGCACGATCTACAACCCCTCCTTGGTGGCCCCTTCCAGGCTGCTCCCTTGGGACGCAGACTCCTGGCTCCAGACGCCCCCCTGGCCTGGCCTCCTCCTCTGGATGTGCCCCAGCAACGTGGGTGCCTCAGATGAGGTCCAGAGCAGGACAGAGTAGGCAGACCCCACTCTCATCCGGCCCGGATAGAGGAGCCCCGCCTGGGATGACATCAGGCATTGGTCAGGCATTCCAAGTCCTGGGAGGCTGCTGTGAACCCCAGGGCCAGGCCCGGGCAGAGGACCAGCTACCATCCAAGCAGAGAGGATGAGGGTCCCTGACTGGCAGAGACCTGGCCAGAAGGGAAAGCCACAGTCACCCAAGCCAGGCGCAGCAGGTGTCCCTGGCATCCCTGGGCCGCCCCACGGGAGCTGTGTTTACGCTCAAGACCAGCGTCTGGATGGCCCTGGCAACGGGTACGGGTGCCCTCCGCAGCTCCCGCCCCCGCCCGCGATGACTCAGGCCCCTCGAGGGAGGCCCGGGCGTCTGGTGCCGAGTCATGCTTGAAGACGCCCGCTGAGAGGACGCCGCCCCTACCACCCCCGGGGAGCCCCCAGTGGCCCCCCCCAGTCCCCAGGTGGGCTCAGTGCCAGCTCCCCACGGCGACCCTCAGCACATACTCTCAGCCTAGCCATGGAGGCTGAAAGTCTACAGGCCTTGTTCTCTGCCCGTCTCCCACTTCAGACCACTCAAGGTCTGCATCTCCAGCCCCACTCACTCCAGCCAGCTCTCTCCTCCCCATCCATGTTCTCCAGGCAGCTCAGACTCAACAGGGCCCCAATTCAACTCAGCATCTTCCTCCAAACCTGTTCTTCCTCCTCTGTCCCCATCGCAGAGATGGGTGCTGATATCCTCCCAGCTCTTACCGGTCCCAGCCAGAAACCCAGGACTCCTCCTTAACTCCCTCCTCCCCCCAACCCCACCCTTCCCCTCCACTACTTGCACTCTCCAACACTGCAGACTCTGGTCTGCTGCCAGGCCTTTGTATAAGCTGTGCCTTCTGCCAGGAACACACCTCCCTGGCCTTTGCTGCCTGGAGGACAGCTCAGACATCACCTTCTCTGGGAACCGTCCCTGATTTCCTCACTGCTGGGTGAGGTCATCACATCGAACCCCTTAAAAAGTCCAGATTCTGACCTCCTCTTTCCTTTCCCACTGCTTCCTCCATACACGTCTCCCTGCCACCAGGCTCACACCCACCGCCCACCCCATCCTCCACACCAGTTGCTCGAGAGAATATTTCTAACGTGCAAATATGGTCACGGTTTTCCCAGACCTGGCCTTTCAGGAACTTGGAATCTGGAGGAGAGAAACAGGAGACTCTGCCTTGAGCTCTCAGACTGGGAGCAACCAGGGATATAGACGTCTGGGGTGTAAAGCCAGAGTCACTCATTCATGCAACAAATATTCACTGAGCACCTCCTATATACCAGGAACTGGGCTAGGTGCCGGGAGATAAGGCAGTGAGCCCAAAAGACAAAGTCCCTGCTCTCACACAGTTTAATTTCTTATAGGTAGCAATAAGTCAAGGCAAGAAAGCTAGTAATAAATATATGATATGACAAGTGAGTGGTATGTGCGATGAAGAAAAATAAAACAGTTAAAGGGGGTAACGAGTAAGGAGTTGGGTGTCCTCAGGGAAGGCCTTTCTGAACCCAGACTTAAGCAGACATCTGAAGGCAGCAAGGGAGACAGCCCTGTGGGCATCTGAAGACTGGCATTTCAGGCAGGAAACAGCAAGCACAGGGGTAGGCAGGGGTGGGCTGGTGCAATAGTGCTCACTCTGTTTGAGTAAAGAGGCCGACCTGGCTGGAAGGGAGGGTCTGCATGTGGGAAGCACCCCAAGGGAAGCTCCACGGAAGCATAGTTAATTCTGCAGAGAACGCCCAGTCTTTGGCTGCGCTTGGCCCCAGGGACGGCTTACTGTAGGAGGGGAGACCTTAAGCTCTTTCTTGACCATGAAGCTGGGCTGCAGGAGCGGGGAGAGGATGGAGGTTAATACGTGCATAAGCAAGCAATGTGCTCACAGTCTCCTGGTTGGGACTCAGGGCCTGGTTTTGGGGGGGGGGGGGTACTTTGTAGACAGAGACCAGGAGGCCTTGAAAGCCAGAGGAGGATTTTGAGCTGGGGAATGACTCAGATGAGGTTTAGATTGATCCCTCTGGCTCGCTGCCGTGGGGACAGAGGAGAGAGGGAGAGAATGAGGATGGTGAGACCAAGGAAAAGGCAGGGGCTGTCTCCAAAGCCTGTGACCTTTCTGATCACTTTTGTTTAATCAGTGGTAATACAGGCACCCCACTAATGCAAAATGTTAATAATAGGAAAAACTGTATGCTGGGGGGAGGACTGTATATGGGAACTCTGTACTTCTGCATGATTTTGCTGTAAAGCTACAGCTTCTCTAATAAAATTAAAAAGTCTGCGAGCCTAGGACAGTTTGGCACATAGCAGGTGCTCAATGTGTACGTGCTGAATGAAGGAGTGAATGGATGTGAGGACCAGCACTTCTTCCCGGGAATCCTCAAGGGCGCAGGGGTGGCCTCCTCCCACATTCGCATGTCCCCTTGGCACATCCCTCCTGGCACCCACCGCGGCAGAGTCCTGCCGCCGACCCCACACATAACTTTCTCTGCACTCTCCTGTACCTTCCAGACACACACTCATTCTCTACACACACACACACACACACACACAGGCGCACGCCGATGTCCGCGTGACCGGCCCTCACACACCACTCCACCAGTGATGCGTGCGTCCCCCCCGCAACAGCACACTCCCATGTCCACGTGACACCCGCACACCCGCCTCCAAACACCACACACAGGGCCCCGTGCACGTGTGCACCCTCCGAGCCACCAGTTCTGTGCCCACCCGGCCCCAGAAGCCGCAGCGACCGCCTCCGCCGCCCCGCCTCAGCCGAGCCCGGGCTGCGCAGCCGAAGCCGCGCGCCGCCTGGCTCCCGTTCACCCCCCGCCGCCCCCCTGCAACCCAGCTCCTGCCGAAGACCCAGGGGAGGGCCGTGGGAGGAGCGCTCCGCGGAGACCCACACGTGGGTGCACCCGTCTGGGCCCACTCCGCATAGACACCGCCTCGCACCAGGGCTGGGGCGGGGGTAGGTAGCGCGCCCTGCAGGCGCAGCCCGACACACAAGAGCGGGGGAAGGGACGCAGACCGGGGGACGCTCGCACAGGTGCGGTCCCGGGGGCGGGCACAAACAGAAGCAGGCTCCGGGAGACCCGATCCGGAAGGCAGAAGGGGGTCGGATCCCCGCCTGGACGGGGTCCTGGCTGTCCTCGTGGACGCGGCCTCGCAGACCATCCCTCTCTCCCCTGCAGGCTCCAAGCGGATGTTCAGGCGTCCGTCCTCTCCCGCGCGCGCCCCACGCCGCCTGCCCGGAGATTCCTACCTGAGAGCCGGGCGACTGTCTCCGCGGCCCGGAGGTTGCCCGGGCTCGCTCCCGCGGCGCGCGCCCCGCCCCGCCCGCTTCGCCAGGGCCGGGATCGCTGGGCTCCGACAGCCGGCGCGGCTGCCCTAGGCAGCGCTCGCTCTCCACGCCCACCGCCGCTCCCGCCGGCGCTCATTGGCCGGACTGTGCAGTCCCCCGGCGCCGCCCAATCAGAACCCGGGGGAGGAGGGGCCGCGGCGGGCGGAGGCTCGGAACCAGCCCCGCCCCCTGCGGCGGGGTCGGCCCTCATCACGCCCCTGCCCCCCCCCGCCCCCCGTGCAGGCTCCTCCGAGTCCCCCGAAAGCCCTCGGGACTACGGGGCCTGGGGACTGTGGGCGTTTTCTCCCGAAACTGTCCACTCAGCCCAGCGCGGATGAGGGGCGATGCGTGCGGGGTGGGGGGGAGGGGAGGGAGGCCAGATCAGAGACTGGGCTGAGGCCTTGAGTGGCAGGCTCAGGTGCTTGCCTTTTTGCTGGGTGGGGAGCCGGGGAGCACTTTTGCAGGGAGTGCTGGAGTTGGGGTCAGATTCATGTCTGGGGAAGGGCCCTGTGAGCAGAAGGCAGGAATGGTCTAGATGGAGCAGGGGAAATGGATTCGACAGATATAGTAACCTTCAAGGTGGCTGTCCCGGGGGGGATCTGGCCCTCCCCGCCCCCCAACTCCTCCCTGGCAAACTCACTAACTCTTGGTTCAATTATGTTAAGCCCTCCTCTTGCGAATCCTTTTGGCACCTCGCCCCCACCACTTGCCCCAGACAGAGCCCCACATCATTTCCTCCCAAACCAGGCACCCTGTGTCCCTATCTCAGAAAATAGAGCCGGAAACCTGGGAGCCACCCAGCCTACCTCTCTCCTGCCTCAACCAGTTAATCACCAAGCCCTGCATGCTAGCTCTTAAATATCCTGGAATCCTTTCACTTCTCTCCACCCCTCTGAACCTCCCTTAAACCAGGCCACCACCGTCTTGCATCTGGATTGCTGCTGCAGCAGCCTCCTCACTGATGAGACTCCAGTCTCATCCCCCACTAGCCTTTCTCCACCTGGGAGCCCAAGTACTCGTTGAGAAACTCAAGTCCAACTAGTCAGCTCCTGCTCAGGAAGCTTCCTTGCCTTGCAACCCCCCCTAAGAGCTATCTTAAGCCCAGAATCTGTTTACCAGTCTGTATTCCCTCTTGACTGGAGGGCAGTGACTGTGTCAGATTCATCTGGCACACAGCCTGACACATCGTAGGTGATAAACAGACGTTTGTCAAATGGATAACTAACTGAATATGGTTACTGGGTTGTGGCAGAAGGAGGGCTGGAACAAAGAGAGAGAGTTTGAGGAGTCATCAGAAAGGACCCATGTTGTAATTAGAGCGGGAAGGGGTGAGGTCATTCAGAGCAAACAAAACAGGAGCCCTAGGAACACTTGCATTTAAGGGGGAAAGAATTCTGTACCAGGTAGGATCAGGTCTGGCTGGGATAACAGAAATCCCACATAAAAGCCTGGAGGAAGACAAGCAGTCTGCCAGATTTTGACTGCTTCTACTCACTGCTCCAATGACCTCTGGATATGGTTCTTGTACTCATAGTCAAGCATAGCAGCTACAACTCCAGCCATTGCATACATATTCCAGTCAGTGAGGCGGAAATAAGGATAAAATAGAGAGCAAAGAGTCGACACCAGTTCTCTTTTAAGGAAAGTTCCTGGAAGCTGCCACATGACACTTCCACATATACACCGTTGGCTAGAACTTGGTCACATGACCAGACCCAGCTGTAAGAAGAGGGTGGAAGATGCAGCCTCTATTCTGGTCACATGCCCAGCCAAGAACCAGGGAGAATAGACTTGGGGGAACTGACACCACCATTGAGAGGGTAGATTAATGGGGGAGGGGGGCGAAACCCTATTGTGCGCCAGACTGTGCTAGGAACCTTACATTCTTTATCTCACCCCAACCTTAGCAGAGGCTGTTATTTACCCCTGATTCACAGGGGAGGCTTCCAGAGTTAAGCGTCTTGCCCAAAGACACACACTGTTTTGTGGTTGAGCCACAGTTCAAGCCTGTCTTTTCCTGCCACATCAGGCAGGCAGGAAAACCAGGAGAAGTTGGGTCTTAGAAGCTGCTAGAAGAACTATTTCAACAAGGAGGGCTTGGCCAACTGTCAGATGCTAACAGACCAAACAGGATTAAGTGTCCACTTGGATTTGGCTAGTGACCTTGGCAAGGATATCCAGGAGAAGTGGTGAAGGTAGAGGCCACTTGCAGAGCATGAGGACACAAATGGAAGCCTAAGTAAGGTGGGTCTTTCTGGAAGGGCGATGGTGAAAAGGGAGAGAGCGTGGCTGCTGGGGACGCTGGCAGGAAAGAGGCGGGAGAGGAGAGGAAATACAGAAGCAGAAAAAAGAAGAGACAGCGTCTGCGAGAGGGTCTCTGGGCTTATCAGGGGAGTGGGATATGGAAGATTAATCATTTTCTGTTCATTCGAGAGGGAAGGGAGCAAGAGGAGCAAAAGCAGGTGGATTTGGAGAAAGAAGGGATGGCAGAAGTGGAGAAGAGGGAGTTGCTGTCTTCTAAAATCTGAGGGATGGTTCTTAGGCAGATGGCCAAGGGCCTGAGGGAGAAGGGAGGGCCTCGCCTGCACTGTCCAATGTGGTAACCACTGGCCACATGTGACTGTTTAAATGAGCTAAAGGTAAATAAAATTAACAACTCAGTCTCTCGGCTGAGCTAGCCACATGTCACTGCTCAGCGGCCACATGTGGTCACTGGCTAATGTGGGGGGCAGCACAGAGAATATTTCCATCATTGAGGAAAGTCCAGATGGACAGTCCCGATCTAGACAGAGCACAGTGATGGCGGGGTGCCCTGAGGCCCCCACCTGGGCTATATATAAGTCCAGACCTGGAGGTGATGCCCACAGCAGGGGCCCTGGAGAACCTGTCCACACCATCTCCAGTCAAGGCCTTCCTTCCTTCTTAGGGAGCCCCTCTGAACTCCCTCCTGGGGACAGCCAGGCTCCTTCTCACCCTTGCTTTTGTGAGGCCACTCCTGGGGTTCTCTGCCAGTCCCAGGGCCAGGCTTCCCAGAGCCACGGGAGGGATTTGTGGAAGATTGGAGAAGAGCCCCAATATCCAGGGCTGTGCCGGGACCCCAGCCCATGGACAGAAATGAACTGACTTCCCCCAGTACTGATCCAGTTGGGTTCGGGGCGTAAGAGTTGGGCTCATGATGACCCTCTGCCCCCCACACCCCCACTCCCAATGGAAGCTATAAGGACCACAGAGATTGCTCAGTTCAGTTACCCATTTCACAGATGGGCACATTGAAATTCAGAGAGTGTGGTGAAGAAAATGCAGAAGGCAGACGTTTATCATCATTCCTTTTATTGTTCTCCCCCCCTTGTGTTTCCCCAGACCTTGTGTTCAGACGGAGACGGGCAGGCCTTGGGAGCTGGAGCTGAGCCATAGGCAGAGAGCCTGGGGTCTGGACGAGGTTCCCACCCCTGACCCGAGGTAGCTGAGTAAAGGTTCACGCTCAGGTGCTGTTTTGCTGTGATACGTTTGGAGATGACGGGGCAGAGACCGTGTCTCCATGTTTGGGGATGTAGACATATTCAGATGGGTGTGTTTGCAGAGGCCAGGCTTCACAAAGCTGCGGTGTGGATGCATGTGGGTGGGGGTGCACACGCAGGAGTCAGAGTGTGTGTGCACGAGACACCATGTGGCATGTGAGCAAACCACACACCTGCTGAAGTGTCTGAGACCCTGCTCAGTGCCTGCACCTGCCAGGAAATACCAGCACAGGAGACGTCTGAGACCGGAGCAGGGGCTTAGAGTCAGAAAGTTCTAGAGCAGAGGTTCTTAAACTTAAGCTTTAAATGTCCTGGGGAATTTGCTGGCCATGGAGATCGTGTGGCCTAGCCCCTGTGGCCCAGCCCCTGGGGTTCTGCTTCAGAAGGTCCGGGCGGGCCCAGGTATCCACAACTCTGACTGGCTTGGCAGGGAAATCTGAGACCAGTGAGGAACAGGACACATTGTTCCGTGCTGTCCAGCATAGCGGCCACTAGCCACATGTGCCCATTGAGCAGTTGAGCCATAGCTAGTTCAACTGAGGAACTGAATTTTTAATTTTATTCTATTTTAATTCATTTAAATGTAAATAGCCTGCGGTGGCTAGCGGCTGTTGTATTGGAGAGCACAGATCTGGAGGCAGTGGGTGGATGATGAGGACCCAGAGAGAGAAGCACAAAGCCAGGGGACAGCTGTGTAGGAGGGGCCCTGCCAGCCCAGCCCATCCTGACCGGGAGAGGCCGAGGTTGCACTGGGGCTGCCTTGGAGACAAGCAGAGTTGGAGCCAGCCCCCAGAATTGCACAGGTTTCTCCCAGTGTCCATTCCTGAGCTGCAGGCAACCAGGTATCCACCTGGCTGAGTGGGCAGCAGAGCTCCTGGGGAGACCCCTCTGCCCTGGCTGGGGACCCAGCAGAGCCCCAGCCGGAAGCCCCACGCTGTGTGCAGTCAGGAGTCGGGGCTGAGGGTCAGGCTGTCTTCATGTTCTCCTGCAGGCCCAGGGTGGAGCTGGTGGCTGCGGGGTCTTGCTCATCCTGGGAGCATGTGGAGGGGGCTGAAAGTCAGCCCTGGGGATACAGCCAGCCCCCCGTGCAGCCCAAGGCCTGTAAGGGTTTGACTCTGGGAGTTCTCTTACCACCGTGGGCCTCACGTCCTCTGCGTACTTGAACTTCTTCTGCTTGTAGTAGTGCCTCTTGGGCAGGATGTAGAGCAGCAGCAGATCACAGAGAACCGTCGCCTGGAGGTGGGAGGATGGACAGAGCCTGCGAATCTGGGGGTGAGGATGGGGTACAGAGCCCTCCAGATCTCACCTGCATCCCTCCTGACCATATGGCACCGGCTGAAGCCTGCCTTGCTCTCGACCTTAGTTTCCTCAAATGAACCATGGGTCCAGAGGGGAGTGAGGCGCCGTGGGAACCTCAGGACATCAAGACCTCCCTGCCCCCTCTCTGTCCCAGTCCAGCTCTCGGCTTCCTAAGACCTCCTGTAGGTCTAGGGTGCGCGGTGGGCATCTGCTGGCCCAGTACTGATGTGTCCTTATGGACAAGTTTTGGGGTGAGGGACTTGTGCTGCTGAGTGGTGGAAGAGGAGGGTCTGAGCCAACCCAGTAACCCCATGACCCCAGCACTTACCACCCCAAAGATGCCAATTCCAGAGCCGATGGTGGTCATTGTAGGGATGATGTCAAACTTCCCGGCCTGGTCGCAAGGCCCAGGGGAGCAAAGAGTTAATAGCCAGAAGGGGCTGGACTGCAGAAGGCCTCGCCTAAGGAACTCTGGGGCCAGACCTGGGAAAGGGGGTGCTTCCCCACCCCTGAGTTAACCTTCTCCACCACGTGATGCCCAGGGCTCAGGCTCCTGGGGAGGGGAAGGCGGCAGTACCCATCTGCCAGTCCAGTCTCTGCTTTTCCCCGGACATGGGGGGAGATAGGGAGGGAAGAAAGGCCATGGGCTGGAGAGGCCCTACCCTTGACATAAGAACTGCCAAAGGAACCCCGTCCATAGCTGTGCAGGCACCCAGGAGGGGCCCGGCGGGACTCAGAACGTCCCCCTCACATTTGCCACTCACCTTACCAGCCACCAGGATGTCAAAGCGGATCCCAAACACCTTGAAGAGGTGACGGTGGTGGGTGCCATTCTCCACAAAGTACCTGGCAAACCTTAGGGACGGGGCGGGGGTGCAGGAGAGGCTCATGGAGAACCGTCCTGGGGCTGCCCAAGCCCTGAGACGGGCCGGCCGTGAGCTCAGTCCCATCCCCTCCAACCTTACAGGGGGAGGAGCAGGCAGGATCCCAGGCCTCAGAGCCCCAATTCCAGGAAGCTGATCACCGCCCTTGCCCCAGCTCCTGATGTCCGCAGTTTCCCTGCCAGTCCCGGCCAGCTGGGCCTCAAGGGGGCCGAGACCCAGGGGCAGGGGGACTCAGGCCTCCAAGGCCTTGCTCCCTGCTTGGCCAATCCCAGGCAGGATGGGAGCTGCTCAGGCTCCTCGGCTCCCCCTCCCAGGACCCTCGCTTGGCATCCAAGGGGTTCTGAGA